>JAIUJO010003803.1:20000-24096 GCA_023846275.1 Vanilla planifolia
TCTTTCTTCTTCTTCTTCTCCCACTTCTACTTCTCCTTCTTCTTCATGTTCTCCTTCTTTTCCTTCATCTCCTTGTTTTCCTTCTTCTTCTTCTTCTCCAACTTCTACTTCTTCTACTTTTACTCCTTCTCCTTCTTCTTCTTCTTCTTCTTCCTCTTCTCTTTCTTCTTCTTCTTCTTCTTCTTCCTCTTTTTTTCCATCTTCTTCTTCTTCTTCTTCTTCTTTCTTCTTCTTCTCCTCCTACTTATTCTTCTTCTTCTTCTTCTTCTCCTACTTCTTCTCCTTCTTTGCTCCTTCTCCTTCTCCTTCTTCTCCTTCTTCTTCTCTTTTTTCTTCTTCTTCTTCTTCTTCTTATTCTTCTTCTTCTGCTTCATCTTCTTCTTCTTCTTCTCCTTCTTCTTCTTCCTTCTTTACCTTCTTCTTCTTCTACTACTTCTTCTCCTTCTTCTTCTCCTTCTTCTCCTTCTGCTTCTTCTTTTTTTTCTTCTCCTACTTCTTCTCCTTCTTCTCCTTCACCTTCTTCTTCTTCTTCATCTTATTCTTATTCTCTTTCTTCATCTCCTTGTCCCTTCTTCTTCTTTTTCTTCTTCTTCCTTCTCTTCTTCCTCCTTTCTTCTTCTCCTTCTTCTTCTTCTTCTTCTTCTTCCTCTCCTTCTTCTTCTTCTTCTTCTTCTTCTTCTTCTTAACCTTCCCCTTCTTCTACTTCTTCCTCTTCCTCTTCTTCTTCTCCTTCTCCATCTTCTTCTTCCTCTTCTTAGTCTTCATCTTCTTCTTCTTCTTCTCCATTGTTCTTCTCCTTCTTCTTCTTCTTCTCCATCTTCTTCTCCTTCTTCTTCTTTTCCTCCTACTTCTCCTTCTTCTTCGTCTTCTTCTCCTTCTTCTTCCTCTTCTCCTCCTATTCCTCCTCCATCTTCTTCTGCTTCTTCTTCTTCTACTTCTCCTTCTCCTTCTTCTCCTTCTCCTTCTTCTCCTTTTTCTTCTTCTTCTTCTTGTCCTTCTACTTCTTCTTCTTCATCTTCTTCTTCTTTTTTTTCTTCTTCTTCTCCTCCTCCTCTTCTCCTTCTTCTCCGACTTCTTCTCTTCTCCTTCTTCTCCTTCTTCTTCTTCCTCTTCTTCTTCTCTTCTTCTTCTTCTTCTTCTTCTTCTCCTTCTTCTCTTCTTCATTTCTTACTTCTTCCTTTTCTTCTCCCTCTTCTTCTTCTTCTCCTTCCTCTTCGTCTTCTTCTCCTTCTTCTCCTTCTCCTTCTTCTCCTTCTTCTCCTTCTTCTCCTTCTTCTTCATCTTCTTCTTCTTCTCTTACTTCTTCTTCTTCTTCTTCTCCTTCTTCTTCTTAATCTTGTCCTTCTTCTTCTTCTTCATCTTATTCTTCTTCGTCTTCTCCTTCCCTCCTTTTTCTTCTTACTCCACTTCTTTTTCTTTTCCTTCTTCTTCTTCTTCTTCATCTCCTATTCCTCCTCCTCCTGCTCTGTCTTCTTCTTCTTCTCCTTTTTCTTCTTCTCCTTGTTCTTATTCTACTTCTTCTTCTTCTTCTCCTCCTCCTCTTCCTCCTTCTTTTTCTTCCCCTTCTCCTTCTCCATCTTCTTCTTCTTCTTCTTCTTCTTCTTCTTCTTCTTCTTCTTCTTTTTCTTCTTCTCCTTCTTCTTCTTCATCATCTTCTTCTTCTCTTACTTCTTCTCCTTCTTTTTCTTCTTCTTCTTCTTCTTCTTCTCCTTCTCCTTCTTCTTCTCCTTCTCCTTCTTTTTCTCCTTCTTCTCATCGTCTTCTTCTTCTTCTCTTACTTCTTCTTCTCCTTCTTTTTCTTCTCCTTCTTTTTCTTCTTCTTCTTCTTCTTCTTCTTCTCCTTCTCCTTCTTCTCCTCCTTCTCCTTCTCCATCTCCTTCTTCTTCTTCTTCTTCTTCTTCTTCTCCATCTTCTTCTTCTTCTTCTTCTTTTCCTTCTTCTTCTTCTTCTTTTTCTCCTTCTTCTTCTTCTTCTTCTTCTACTTCTTCTCCTTCTTCTTCTTCTTCTCCTTCTTATTTTTCTTCTTCTTCTTCTTCTTCTCCTACTTCTTCTTCTTCTACTTCTTCTTCTCCATCTACTTCGTCTTCTCCTTCTTCTTCTTCTTCTTTTTCTAATTCTTATTCTTCTCCTTCTTCTTCTTCTTCTTCTTCTTCTTCTTCTCCTTCTCCTTTTTTTTTCTCCTTCTTCTCCTTCTTCTTCTTCACCTTTTTCTTCCTCTTCTTCTTCTTCTTCTTCTTCTTCTTCTTCTGCTTCTACTTCTTCTTCTTCTCTTCTTCTTCTTCTTTTTCTTCTTCTTCTCCTACTACTTCTCCTTTTTCTTCTCCTTCCTCTCCTTTTTCTCCTTCTTCTCCTTCTGCTACTTCTTCTTCTTCTTCATATTCTTCTTCTTCTTCTTATTCTTCTTCTTCTTCTCCTTCTCCTCCTTCTTGTTCTTCATCTTATCCTTCTCCTTCCTCTCCGTCTCCATCTTCTTCTTCTTCTTCTTCTTCATCTCTTTCTCCTTCTTCTTCTCTATCTTCTTCTTCTTCATCTTCTTCTTCTTCTTCTTCTTTTTCTCCTTCTTCTTCTCCTTCTTCTTCTTCATCATCTTTTTCATCTTTTTCTTCTTTTTCTTCTGCTTCTCCTTCTCTTTCATCTTCTCCTACTTCCACTTCTTCTTCTTCATCTTTTTCTTCTTCTCCTTTTTCTCCTTATTCTTCTACTTCTTCTGCTTCTCCATCTTCTTCTCCATTTTCTTCTTCTTCATCTTCTTCTTCTTCTTTTCCTTCTTCTTCTTCTTCTTCTTCTTCTCCTTGTCCTTCTTCTTCTTCTCCTTCTTCTTCTTCATCTTCTTCTTCTACTTCTTCTTCATCTTCTTCTTCTACTTCTTCTCCTTTTTCTTCTTTTTCTTCTTCTTCTTCTTCTTCCTTTCTCCTTCTCCTACTTCTCCTTCTCCTTCGTCTCCTTCTTCTTCTTCTTCTTCCGCATCTCCTTCTTCTCCTTCCCCATCTTCTTCTTCTTCTTCTTCTCCTTCTTCATCTCCTTCTTCTTCTTCTTTTTCTTCTTCTTCTCCTTCTCCTTCTTCTCCATCTTCTTCTTCTTCTTCTTCTTCTCTTCGTTCTTCTTCTCCTTCTACTTCTTCTTCTCCTTCTTCTTCTTCTTCTTCTTCTCCTTCCCTCCTTCTTCTTCTCCATTTTCTTCTTCTTCTTCTTCTCCTCCTCCTTCTTCTTCTCCTTCTTCTTCTCCTTATTCTTCTTATTCTTCTCCTTCTTCTTCTTCTACTTCTTCTTCTTCTTCTTCTTCTTCTTCTTCTACTGCAGAAGAAGCAGTAGAAGAAGAAGAAGAAGAAGAAGAAGAAGAAGATGAAGAAGTAGTAGAAGAAGAAAAAGAAGTAGTAGTAGGGAGAACAAGAGGAAGAAGAAGAAGGAGAATAGAGTAGAAGAAGAAGAAGATGAAGACGGAGAAAAAGAAGAAGAAAAAGAACAACAAGAAAAAGAAGGGGAAGTAGGAGAAGAAGAAGACGAAGAAGAAGATGGAGAAGAAGAAGGAGAAGAAGGAGAAGTAGAAGAAAAAGAAGAAGAAGAAGATGGAGAGGAAGAAAAAGAAAAAAAAGAAAAAGAAGAAGAAGGAGAAGAATAAGGCGAAGAAGAAGGAGAAGAAGATGAAGAAGAAGAAGGAGAAGAAGAAGAAGGAGAAGGAGAAGAAGAAGAAGAAGAAGAAGAAGAAGAAGAAGAAGAAGAAGAAGAAGAAGAAGGAGAAGAAGAAGAAGAAGAAGAAGATGGAGAAGAACAAGAAGGACAAGAATAAAAAGAAGGAGAAGAAGGAGAAGAAGAAGAAGGAGAAGGAGAAGAAGAAGAAGAAGAAGAAGAAGAAGAAGAAGGAGAAGTAGGAAAAGAAGAAGATGAAGAAGAAAAAGAAGAAGAAGAAGGAGAAGAAGAAGAAGAAGAAGAAGGAGAAGAACAAGAAGGAGAAGAACAAGGAGAAGAAGAAGAAGAAGAAGGAGAAAGAGAAGAAGAAGAAGAAGAAGAAGTAAAAGAAGATGAAGAAGGAGAAGCAGAAGAAGAAGAAGAAGAAGAAGAAGAAGAAGTAAAAGAAGGAGAAGAAGATGGAGAAGGAG
>JAIUJO010003671.1:0-5000 GCA_023846275.1 Vanilla planifolia
AAGAAGTAGTAATAGAAGGAAAAGAAGAAGAAGTGGAAGAAGGAGGAGGAGGAGAAGAAGAAGAAGAAGAAGATAATGCGGAAGAAGTAGAAGAAGAAAAAGAAGTAAAACAAGAAAAAGATGAAGAAGAAGAAGAAGAAGAATATAAAGTAGAAGAATAAAACTATGAAGACGAAGTAGTAACAGAAAAAGAAGAAGAGGAAGCGAAAGAAGAAGAAGAAGAACACGAAGAAGATAAAGAAGAAGAAGAAGAAGAAGAAAAAGATGAAGAAGAAGAAGAAGTTGTAGTAGTAGTAGAAGAAGTAGAAAAAGAAGGAGAAGAACAAGAAGAAGAACAAGATAGAGAAGTAGATGAAGAAGAACAAGAAGATGGAGAAGAAGAAGAAGAAGAAGGAGATGAAGAAGAAGGTTAAGAAGAAGTAGAAGAAGAAGGTGAAGAAGAAGAAGAAGAAGAGGAAGAAGAAGAAGATGAAGAAGAAGAAGAAGAAGGAGGAGGAGAAGAAGTAGGAGAAGGAGAAGAAGAAGAAGAAGAAGAAGGAGAATATGACGAAGAAGAAGAAGGAGAAGAGGAAAACAAAGAAGGAAAAGAAGACGAAGAAGTAGAGTAAGTGGAAAAAGAAGAAGAAGGGGAAGATGAAGAAGAAGAAGAGGAAGAAGAACAAGAAGAGGAAGAAGAACAAGAGGAAGAAGAAGAAGAAGATGAAGAAGAAGAAGAAGAAGAGGAGAAATAGCTAGAAAAGGAAGAGAAGGAAGGAAAGGAAGAAGAGGAAGAAGAAGTGGAAGATGTAGAAGAAGAGGAAGAAGAAGAAAAAGTGGAAGAAGAAGAAGAAAAAGAAAAAGGAGGAGGAGGAGGAGGAGAAGAAGAGGGAGGACGAAGAGAAGAATATGAAGAAGAAGAAGAAGGAGAAGTAGGAGAAGAAGAAGGAGAAGGAGAAGAAGAAGAAGAAGAAGAAGCAGTAGCAGAAGGGAAAGATGATAAAGAAGAAGGAGAAAAAGAAGAAAAAGAAGAAGGAGAAAAAGAAGGAGAAGAATGAGAAGTACAAGAAGAAGAAGTAAAAGAAGAAGTAGAAGAAGAAGAAGAAAAGAAGGAGGAGGAGGAAGAGGAGGAGGAGGAGGAGGATTAGAAGTAGAAGAAGAAGAAGAAGAAGAAGAAGAAAAAGAAGAAGAAGAAGAAGAGGAAGAAGAAGAAGTAGAAGAACGAGAAGCAGTAGAAGAAGAAGAAAATTATGATGATGAAGAAGAAGAAGCAAAAGAAGAAGAAGAAGAAGAAGAAGAAGAAGAGGGAGATGAAGAAGGAGAAAAGTAAGTAGATGAAGAAGAGGAAGATGATGAAGAAGATGAAAACGAAGAGGAAAAGAAGAACAAGAATGAGTAGGTGGATGAGGAGTAGAAGAAGAAGAAGAAGTAGAAAGAGAATAAGAGGATTTAAGAAAAAAGAAAATAAGATGAAGAAGAAGAAGAACAAGAAGAAGAGGAAGATGAAGAAGCAAAAGTAATAGTAGTAGTAGAAGAAGAAGAACAACAACAACAACAAGTAGAAGAAGAAGGTGAATAAGAAGGAGAAAAAGAAGAAAATAATAATAATCATAATAATAATAATAATAAGAACATGGTGAAGAAGAAGAAGAAGAAAAAGAAGTAGAAGAAGAAGTATATAGTAATGATGATGATGAAGAAGATGTATATGAATTAGTAGAAGGATAACAAGTAGAAGAAGAACAAGTAGTGGAAGATTAAGAAGGAGAACAAGTAGGAGAAGAAGAAGAAGAAGAAGAAGAAGAAGAAGAAGAAGACTAGAAGAAGAAGAAGAAGAAGAAGACGATGGATGAAGAAGAAGAAGAAGAAGAAGAACTAAAAGAAGAAGAAGAAGAAGAGGAAGAAGAAGAAGTAGAAGAAGAAGAAGAAGAAGAAGAAGAGAAGCATGAAGTAGAAGAAGAGGAAGAAGAAGAAGAAGAAGAAGAAAAGAAGAAGAAGAAGAAAAAGAAGAAGAAGATTAAGAAGAAGAAGAACAAGAAGAACAAGAAGAACAAGAAGAACAAGAAGAAGAAGTGGTAGTAATAGAAGTAGAAGAAGTAGTGGAAGGAGAAGAAGATGAAGAAGAAGAAGAAGTAGAAGAAGGAGAACAAGAAGAACTAGAATAATAATAATAATAATAAAGAGTAGAAGAAGAAGTAGAAGAAGAAGGAGCTGAAGAACAAGAAGAAGGAGGAGAAGGAGGAGCAAGAGCAAAAGACGAAGAAGAAAAAGGAGAAGAAGGAGAAGAAGAAAGAGAAGAAGTGGAAGAAGAAGAAGTTATAGTAGAAGATGAAGAGAAGATGAAGAGAAGATGAAGTAGAAGTAACAGTTGCAAATTTAGAAGAAGAAGAAGAAGAAGAAGAAGAAGGGGAAGAAGAAGAAGAGGAGGTGGAAGAAGAAGAAGAGTAAGAAGAAAAGGATGAAGAAGATGTGGATGAAGAAGATGAAGAGGAAGAAGAAGAAGAAGAAGAGGAAGAAGATGAAAAAAAAGAAGAAAAGGAACAAGAAGAAGAAGAAGAGGAAGAGGAAGAAGAAGAGGATGAGAAGGAAGAATAAGAAGATTTTGAAGGTGACAAAGAAGAAGAGGAGGAAGAAGAAGAAGAATAAGAAGGTGGAGGAGAAGGAGAAGAAGAAGAAGAAGTAGAAGGAGGACGAGAAGAAGAAGAAGAAGAAGAAGAAGAAGCAGAAGAAACAGATGAAGAAGAAGAAGAAGAAGAAGAAGGAGAAGAAGGACAAGAAGAAGAGGAATAAGAAGAAGAAGAAGAAGATGAAGAAGATGAAGATGAAGAAGAAGAAGAAGAAGAAGAAGAAGGAGTAGAAGAAGAAGACGATGAAGGAGTTGAAGAACAAGAAGTAGAAGGAGAAGAAGAAGAAGAAGAAGTAGGAGAAGACGAAGAAGAAGAAAAAGAACAAGGATAAGAAAAAGAAGAAGTAGAACAAGAAGGAGGGGAAGAAGAAGAAGACAAAGTAGAAGAAGAAGGAGAAGAAGAAGAAGAAGAGGAAGAAGAAGAAGGAGAAGAAGAAGAAGAAGAAGTGGATTTAGATGAAGAAGAAGAAGAAGATAGTGGAGAAGAAGAAGGAGGAAAAGGAGAACAAGGAGAAGAAGAAGAAGGAGAAGGAGAAGAAGAACAAGAAGAAGAAGAACAAGGAGAAGATGAACAAGAAGAAGAAGGGGTAGAAGAAGAAGAAGAAGAAGAATAAGGAGAAGAAGTAAAAGAAGAGGAAGAAGGAGAAGGAGAAGAACAAGTACAAGGAGAAGAAGAGGAAGAAGAAGAAAGAGAAGAGGAAGAAGAAGAAAAGGAGTAGAAAAAGAAGAATAAGGAGGAGAAGAAGAAGAAAGAGAAGATGGAGAAGAGGAGGTTGAGGAAGAAGAAGAAGGAGAAGAAGGAGAAGAAGAAAGAGAAGAAGTAGAAGAGAAAGAAGAAGACGGAGAAGTTGAAGAAGAAGAAGAAGAAGAAGAAGTAGAAGAAGAAGGAGGTGAAGGAGGAGAAGAAGTAGAAGGAGAAGAAGACGGAGAAGAAGTAGACGAAGAAGAAGAAGAAGGAGAAGATGAAGAAGAAGTTCAAGTGTTAGAGGAAGAAAAAGGAGAAGAAGAAGAACAAGAGATAGAATAATAAGTAGAAGAAAAAGAGAAGAAGAAGAAGAAGAAGAAGAAGGTGAAGAAGGAGAAGAAGAAGAAGAAGAAAAGGAAGGATAGGACGAAGATGAAGAAAGAGAACAAGAGGAAGAAAAAGTAGGAGAAGAACATGAAGAAGAAGAAGAGGCAGGATAAGAAGAATAAGAAGAAGAAGGACAAGAAGAAGAAAAAGAAGAAGAAGAAGAAGAAGAAGAATGAGAAGAAGAGGAGGAAGAAAAAGAAGTTAGGGAAGAAGAGGAATGAGAAGAAGAAGTAGAAGGAGAAGAAGAAGAAGAAGAAGAAGAAGAAGAAGAAGGAAAAGAAGTAGAAGAAGAGGAAGAAGAAGAAGAAGAAGCAGAAGGAGATGTCGAAGACACAGAAGAAGAAGAAGGAGAAGAAGAAGAAGAAGAAGAAGAAGAAGAAAAAGAAGAAGAAAAAAAAGAAGAGGAAGAAGAAGAAGAGAAGAAGAAGAAGAAGAAGAAGAAGAAGAAGAAGTTGTTTATGAAGAAGAAGAAGAAGAAGAAGAAGAAAAACAAGAAAAATAAGAAGAAGATGATGATGATGATGAAGATGATGATGATGGAGAGAAGAAGAAGAAGAAGAAGAAGAAGAAGAAGATGATGATGATGATGATGATGAAGAACTAGAAGTAGTAAAAGAAGAAGAATCAAAAGATGTAGAAGAAGAAGAAGAAGAAGGAGAAGAAGAAGAAGAAGAAGAAACAAAATAAGAAGAGGAAGAAGAAGAAGAAAAAGAAGAAGCAGAAGAAGACAAAGGAGATGAAGAAGAAGAAGAAGATGATGATGATGATGAAGAAGAAGAAGATGAAGAAGAAGAAGTAGAAGAAGATGAAGTTGAAGAAGAAAAGAAGATGAAAAAAAAGAAGTAGAAGAAGAAGAAGAAAGAGGAGGAGGACAAAAAGAAGAAAGAGATGAAGAAGAAGAAGATGGAGAAGAAGAAGAAGAAGAAGTAGAAGAAGAAGATGGAGAAGAACAAGAAGAAGATGGAGGAGAAGAAGAAGACGAAGAAGAAGAAGAAAAAGAAAGCAAAGAAGAAGATAAAGTAGGACAAGAAATAGAAGAAGAAGAAGATGATGAAGAAGAAGGAGAAGAAGAAGACAAAAAAGAAGAAAAAGAAGAAGAAATAGGAGAAGAAGATGAAGAAGAGGAAGTGGAAGAAGAAGAAAAAGAGGAAGAAGAAGAAGAAGAAGACGTAAAATTAGAACAAGAAGAAGAATAAGAATAAGAAGAAGAGGATGAAAAAGAAGACGAAGAAGATGAAGATGACGAAGAGGAAGAGGAACATAACATGAATAACAAAAAGGGAAAGGAGGCGGAGGAGGAGGGGAAGAGGAAGAAAAAGATGAAGA
>JAIUJO010003392.1:0-5000 GCA_023846275.1 Vanilla planifolia
CTCCTTCTTCTTCTTCCTATTCTTCTTCTTCTTCTTGTTATTCTTCTTCATCTTCCTCTATTTCTTCTACTTCTATTTCTTCTTCTTCTTCTTCATCATCATCTTTTTCTTCGCCTTTTTCTTCTTCTTCCTTCTTTTTCTTCTTCTAGGATATCTTCTTTATCTTCATCAGCAACTTGTTCTTCTTCCTCTTTACCTTTGCCTACTTCTTACTCTTCTTCTTCTTCCTATGCCTCTTCTTCTTCTTCTTCTTCCTATTCTCTTTCTTCTTCTTCTTCTTTTTCTTCTTCTTCTCTTTCCTCTGCTTCTACTTGTTCTTCTTCTTCTTCTTCCTCATTTTTTTCTTCTTCTTCTCCGTCTAATTTTTCTTCTTCAACTTCTTCTTATTCTTCTTCTTCTTCTTCTTCTTCCACTTCTTCCTCTTCTTCCTCTTCTTCTTCTTCTTCATCTTCTAATTATTCTTCTTGTTTGACTTCTTTGTCTTCCTCTTCTTCTTCTTCTTCTTCTTTCCCCTCTTCTTTGCCTTATTCTTCTTCTACTTCATCTTCAATTTCTACTTCTTGTTCTAGTTATTGTTCTTCTTCTACTTCTTCATCTTGTTCATGTGCTTCTTCTTGTTCGTCTTATTCTTCTTCTTCTACTACTTCTTCTTCTGCTTCATTTTCCTCTTCTTCGTCTTGACCTTTTTCTTCTTCTTTTTCTTCTTAATCTTCTTCTTCTTCTTCCTCTTCTTCAACAACTATACTTCTTCTTCTTCTCCTTCTTCTTCACACCATCTTCTTCTTCTTCTTCTTCTTCTTCTTCTTCTCCTTCTCTTTCTTCTCCATCTTTTTCTTCTCTTTCTTCTTCTTCTTCTTCTTCTTCTTATTTTTCTTCTTTAGCTTCTTCTTCTTCCTTTTCTTCTTCATCTTCTTCTTCTTCTTCTACTTCTTTTTCTCCTTCTTCTTCTTCTCCATCTTCTTCTTCCTCTCCTTCTAATTTGTTTTCTTATCCTTCTTCTTCTTACCTTCTTCTTCATTTTCATCATCATCATCATCTTCTTCTTCTACTTGTTTTGTTCTTCTTCTTGCTCTTCCTCCTCTTCCACTTCTTTTTCTTCTTCTTCTACTTCCATGTCTTCTTCGTCTTCTTTTTCTTCTTCTTTCTCTTCTACTTGGTCCAATTCTTCTTCTTCTTCTTCTTCTTCATCTTTGTCTCCTTCTTCTTGTTCTTATTATTCTTTATCTTCTTCATTTTGCTCTTCTTCTTCTTCTTCTTACTCTTCTTCTTCTTCTTTGGCTTTTTCTTCTTCTTCTTATTCTTCTTCGTCTCCTTCTATTCTCTCTTCTTTTTTTTTCTTCTTTTTCTTCTTCTGTTTCTTCTTCTTCTTTTTATTCCTCTTCTTCTTTTTCCTCTTCCCCTTCATTTTCTACTTCTTCTTCTTCTTTTTCTTCTTCTTCTTTTCTTTTTCTTCTTCAACTTCTTCTTCGTCTTCGTCTGCTTCTTCTTCTTCCTTGTCTTATTTTTCTACATCTTCTCCTTCTACTTCTTCTTCTCTGTCTTTTTCTTCCTCTTCTTCATATTCATCTTCTTCTTCTTCGTCGTCTTGTTCATCTTGTCCTCCTTTTTTATTCTTCTTCTTCTTCTCCTCCTTCTTCTCATTCTTCTTCTTCTTCTTCTTCTTCTCCTTCTTCTTCTTCTTCATTGCCTTCTTCTTCTTCTTCTTCTTCTTCTTCTTCATTATCATCATGATCTTCTTCTTCTTCTACTTCTTGTTTTTCTTGTTGTTCTTCATCTTCTTCTTCATCTTCCTCTACTTCATCTTCATCAAATTCTTCTTCTTCTTCATTTTAATCTTCTTCTTCTTCTTCTCTTTCTTCTTCTTTATCATCTTCTTCTTTTTCTTCGTTTTCTTCTTCCTCTTCTTCTTCTTCCTCTTATTCTTTGTCTTCTTCTTCTTCTTCTTCTTCTTCTTCTTCTTCTCCTTCGACTTCTTCTTCTTCTGATTCGTCTTCTACTTCTTCTTCTTCTTCTAAATATTCTTCTTTTTTTTCTTCTTCTTCATCTTCTTCTTCTTCTTATTATTTTTCTTCGGCTTCTTCATCTTCTTCTTATTATTCTTCTTCTTCTTATTATTATTCTTCTTATTCATCTTCTTCTTCTATCTCTTCTTCTTGTTCTTGTTCTATTTCTCCTTATTTTGTTGTTCTTCTTCTCCTTTTTCTTCTTCGTCTTCTTCATCATCATCATCTTCTTCTTCTTCTTCTACTTCATGTTTTTCTTGTCCTTCTTTTTCTTCTTCTTCTTCTTCTTCTTCTTCTTCTTTTTCTCCTTCATCTTCTTCATCTTCATCTACTTCTTCTTTGCCTTCTTCTTCATCCTCTTCTTCTTCTTCTTCTTCTTCATCATCATGATCTTCTTCTTCTTCTTTTTCTTTTTCTTCATCTTTTTCTTCCTCTTCATCTTCTTCCTCCTCCTGTTCTTTGTCTTCTTCTTCTTCTTCTTTGACTTCATCTTCTTCTGATTCATCTTCTACTTCTTCGTCTTCTTCTTCAACTTCTTCTTCTTCTTCTACTTTTCTTCTTCTTCTTCTTTTTCTTCTCCATCTTCTTCTTCTTCCTTTTCTTTTTCTTCTTTCTTTTCTTCCTCTTCTTCTTCTTCTTCTTCTTCTTCTTCCTTTTTCCCATCAACTTAATCTTATTCTTCTTCTTTTCTTCTTCTTCTTCTCCCTATCCTTGTTCTTCTTCTTTTACTTTTACTTCTTCTTCTTCTACTTCTGCATCTTCTTCTTCTTCTTCTTCTTCTTCTTCTTCGTCTTCATCTTCTTTCTATCGTCTTCTTCATCTTCTTCTACATTATCTTCTTTTTCTTCTTCTTCTTCTTCTTCTTCTTCTTCAACTTCTTCTTCGTCTTCTTCTTCTTCTTCTTCTTCGTCTTCTTCCTTATCTTCTTCTTTAAATAAATCTTCTTCTTCTTCTACTTCTTCTTCTTGTTCATCTTCTTCTTCTTCTTCTTCTTCTTCTTTCTTCTTCTTCTTCTTCATCTTCACCCCCTTCTTTATCTTATTTTTTGACTTCTTCTTCTTCTTCTTCTTCTTCTTCTTCTTCTGCTTCGTCTTCTTCTTCTTCTTCTTCTTCTACTTTTTTCATCCTGTTTTTCTTCTTCGTCTTCTACTTCTTCCTCTTCTTTTTCTTCTTCTTCCCATTCCTTATGATCATCTTCTTCTTCTTCTACTTCTTCTTCTTCTTCTTCTGTATCATCTTTTTCTTCTTTGTTGTCTTCTTCTTCTTCACCATCTTCTTCTTTGTCTTGTTCTTCTTCTTCTTCGTCTTCTTCTTCTTCTTCAACTACTTCTTCTTCAACTTCTTCTTCTTTTTCATTATCTTCTTCTTCTTTGTTATGTTCTTCTTCTTTGTTTTCTTATTCCTCTTTATCTTCTTTTTCTTCTTCTTCATCATCTTCTTGTTATTCTTCTTCTTCAGCTTCTTTGTCTTCTTCCTCTTCTTCTTCATCTTCTTCTTCTTCTACTTCTTTTTCTCCTTCTTCTTCTCCTCCTTCTTCTTCCTCTTCATCCTCTTCTACTTCTTCTTCTTCTTCTTCAACTTCTTCTTCTTCTTCTTCTTCTTCAACTTCTTTTGTTCTTCTTCTTGCTCTTCCTCCTCTTATATTTCTTCGTCTTCTTCTTCTACTTCCATGTCTTCTTTTTCTTCACTTTCTTCTTCTTTCTCTTCAACTTGGTCCTATTCTTCTTCTTCTTCATCATCATCTTCTCCATCTTCAACTTCTTCTTCTTTGTCTTCTTCTTCATCTTTGTGTCCTTCTTGTTATTCATATTATTATTTGTCTTCTTTATTTTGCTCTTTTTCTTCTTCTTCTTCTTCTTCTTGCTCTTCTTTTTCATCTTCAACTTCTTCTTCTTCTTATTATTCTTCTTTGTCTCCTTCTATTCTTTCTTCTTTTTTTTTCTTCTTCTTTTTCTTCTTCTTCTTCTTCTTTCTATTCCTTTTCTTCTTCTTCTTCTTTTTTGTCTTCTTCTTCATTTTCTTCTTCTTCTTCTTTGTCTTCTTATTTTTTTTCTTTTTCTTCTTCAACTTCTTCTTCGTCTTCGTCTGCTTCTTCTTGTCTTATTTTTCTACATTTTCTCCTTCTACTTCTTCTTCTTCTTCTTCTTCATATTCTTCTTCTCCTTCTTCATCTTCGTCTTCTTGTCCTCCTTTTTTCTTCTTCTTTTTCTTCTTCTTCTCCTTCTTCTTCTTCTTCTTCTTCTTCTTCTTCTTCGTCATGTTCTTCTTGATCTTCTTCTTCTTCATCTTCTTCTTCTTCTTCTTCTTCTTCTTCTTTGCTATCTTCTTCTTCTTCTTCTTCTTCTTCTTCTTCGTCATGTTCTTCTTGATCTTCTTCTTCTTCATCTTCTTCTTCTTCTTCTTCTTCTTCTTCTTTGCTATCTTCTTCTTCTTCTTCATCTTCTTCATCTATTTTTTTTCTCTTTTTCTTCTTCTACTTGTTTTTCTTTATCTTTTTTGTCTTCTCCTTCTTCTTTGTCTTCTTGTTCTTCTTTTTCTTCTTCTTCTCCTTCTTCTTCTTCTTCTTCATTTTCATCATGATCTTCTTCTTCTTTTACTTCTCCTTTTTCTTGTTGTTCTTCTTCTTCATCTTCTTCTTCTTCTTCTTCTTCTTCTTGCTCTACTTCATCTTCATCATCATCATCTTCTTCTTCTTCATTTTAAACTTCTTCTTCTTCTTCTTTATCATCTACTTCTTTTTCTTCATTTTCTTCTTCCTCTTCTTCTTGTTTCTCCTCCTCTTCTTTGTCTTTTTCTTCTTCTTCTTCGACTTCTTTTGATTCATCTTCTACTTCTTCATCTTCTTCTGAATCTTCTTCTTTTTCTTCTCCTTTTTCTTCTTCTTCTTCTTCTTTTTCGACTTCTTCTTCTTCTTCTTATTCTTCTTCTTCTTATTATTCTTCTTATTCATCATCTCCTTCTTCTATCTCTTCTTCTTCTTCTTCTTCTTCTTCTTCT
>JAIUJO010003392.1:7500-12500 GCA_023846275.1 Vanilla planifolia
TTCTTCTACTGTTTCTTCTTCTTCTTCTTCTTCTTTCTGTTCCTCTTCTTCTTTTTCGTCTTCTTCTTTATTTTCTTCTTCTTCTTCTTTGTCTTCTTCTTCTTTTTCTTTTTCTTCTTCAACTTCTTCTTTGTCTTTGTCTACTTCTTCTTCCTTGTCTTATTTTTCTACATCTTCTCCTTCTACTTCTTCTTCTCCTTCTTCTTCTTCTTCTTCATATTCTTCTTCTCTTTCTTCATCTTTATCTTCTTGTCCTCCTTTTCTTCTTCTTCTTCTTCTTCTTCGTCTTGTTCTTGTTGATCTTCTTCTTCTTCTTTGCTGTCCTCTTCTTCTTCTTCGTCTTCTTCATCTACTTTTTTCCTCTTTTTCTTCTTCTGCTTATTCTTCTTTATCTTTTATGTCTTCTCCTTCTTCTTTGTCTTCTTCTTCTTCTTCTTCTTCTTCTTCTTCTTCTCCTTCTTCTTCTTTTTCTTCATCTTCTTCTTCTTTGCCTTCTTCTTCTTCTTCTTCATTTTCATCATGATCTTCTTCTTCTTCTACATATTTATGGATAACTAGTGTTCCGATAGTATCGTTTGGTCTGATTAAATAATTCTAATCTTCTAGACTGGTATTTTTAATCAAGATTATTGGTGCTTGATATGTCATGGGTTCAATTATCCCATGAGTGATGAAGATATTTTCCTTGGCATGATATGGGATATTATGTAGTATCCCATAGTATCCAAATGGTGTTAAAATGATTAGATCTAATGTTATCTCTGTAGTTCGATAACGGTTAAGTCTAAGCATTTTACCCATGTAGATTGTATACCCTGGTGAGGATATTTTTTCCTTTTTGGGAAGTTTTAGAGACGGTAATAAAGGAATAACCTTTATTTGTGTCAATGATTTGTTTATTGTAATCATATTGATTTTTAGTTTGTCAAAATCTTTTAATGGTTTATCTGAAGGTTGTTCAGATTCAGACTCTGTGGAGTCAGATTCAGACTCTGTGGTGTCTGATTCAGACTCTGTGGAGTCGTAATAAGATGTAATTTCATAGACAGAATTGTCATCAAAAATTTCATCAATTGTTCCAATGTTGATGGAGTATTCTTCTATATTAGGAATAATAACTCTTTTGATGTTAACTGGGCATTCATTTGCACAATGTCCCTCTTTGTTACATTTAAAACATCTACAATGTTTTTTACCTTTTTTTATTATATTTTTTGATAAACTTCTTTTTTCTAAACCTTTGTTCTTTTCTAAATTCGGGTTTCCATTTTCTTTTAAAAATTTAATATCTTGGACTTCGTTTCTTTTTATAGGTTTTAAAAGCATATGTCCTCCAGTCATAAGTGGGTGGACAACCATAAATATAATTTAAATCTTCTGAGAATTTTGAGCAACAGTTGTAACCCATTCTAGAAGATTTTAAGTTTCTACTCATTTCCTTTTGAGCAGAAGTATTTTCGCAGATCTTTTCCATAGATTCTGCACATGCTCTTCTAAGCATTCATGTGTTGTGTTGTCTAAGAGTTCCTCTAGATGTTAACAACTCTTGGTATTTTGTAGATATTATATTGTTCCAAGGAAAGGGTATTTTAAAAAAAAACCCTTGTATCCAAAACTCTTGTTGAGGAGTTTCATTTAGATGATAAATATATCCTATGTATGTAGAAACAAATTCATCTAACATACATATGTCACATAATTTCATTTTATGAAGTTTTTCTTCATAGTTTAGGTTTTCACTCCATTCTGATCCAATAAAATCAGCAACTAGTAGTGAAACCAGCATTTCTATTGTAGTTTGTTTATCTATTTGTTGTAATATTTTTTTACATTCGTCTTTATTATTTCTTTCGAAATTTGTTAGCCAAGATAGGGCATTTCCTTCCCAGTATGATGTAGCGAATTGTATATATTCTGAAACATTCATAGCAGGATGGAGCATAAATATAGTTCCTTTTATTTTTTGAGTCCATTCTATACAATAGTCTTTAACTCTTTTATATGGTATAGCATCTATGTTTAAAGTGAGTCCCCAAGTAGAGGAGTCTCTCTTTTCTTCTAAGTGACCATTTTTATTTTTATGGTATGTACGCCAATCTGAGCGTTTACCATAATTTAACATGGATGAATATGAAGGAGTAGTATGAACTTGTTCCATATTATCTCCTTGAGATTCTTGCATGTTAACTTCGGGTGAAGGTGTTTGTGGACTATAACCATGAGGACGAGGGAGATAGAGAGTACTTCTACTACTTTCTCCTCTTTCCATCCTAATGTTATAATCATTTTCTGATTGGATTTTATAAAAATCTATAACTTCATGATTTTGTTCATAGAAGTTATAAAGTTTTTCACTAGTAATTTCTCTAGTGAGTTCTTTTTGTTGAAGTACTAAGAACTCCAAGTAAAAGGATTTATGTAATTTTTGTAAATCCATAATAAAGTCTGTGGATTTTAATTTAACCATTATTGTTTGGTTAGTTTTGTTCCAACATAATAGAACTTAGATGTATTATTATGTTTGTGTTCTATATTCTGAATTTTATCTTTGATCTCCTTTAATAGAACAATGATGAAATTTAGTATTTCTACTATGGTAGGGTCATTTCCAACTGTAGTTGGTATGTGGATTATATGTTCATAATCCTGGATGTTTTCAGTAATATGACACTTGTAAGTGTTATCGGGAATCAGTATGTTTTTCATTTTGAGTAGATGTTTATGTTTTCTTATTACTAGATAAGTTTGTAAGATGAGTTTTGATTTTTTAAGAGGCTTGTTCTTCTTTTGTATTATATTTTTGTTTTGACCCACTATTTTACGGCTACATCTACCCTTCCAAAACTGCAAGGTTCCCGTGGCTTTCTGGGGGAAGTTAGGGATTCTTACAAAGACCACCATCCCTAGTAGACTACTACATAAAATAGGAGCACAACTATGGTTCATTTCCTACTCCATAGCGTAAAGAAAGATAATACAAAAAAGAAGAAGAATCTTAAAACAAACAAACTCATTGTACAAACAAATCTTTTAATAAGAAAACATAAACAAAAGCTTACTCAAACATAATTTAAGGAGCAAACATAAAGTTTATTTCATAAAAACTTATAGTATAACGTGAGCAGAAGGCTCTGATACCAGTTTTACAGTGGCACACCAAGCAAAAGTAATTTACAAGAGTAATTTACAAGAGTGGAGGTTTATAATAGTGGAGGTAAGAAAAGAGAGCAGAGTGAAGATAGAAAGTAGAAAGCAGAAAGAAAAAAAGCTGGAATTCTTCCGTTGCCTTTGCTCTGGAGAGTGTCTAAATTTATAGAACATGTTTGCTTCAGTTGGAAGCAAAAGAAAGGACCATTTCAAGGAGATATTGCTTCTGATAATTGCTCAGCACTGTTGCATTTACTGTTCACCGTACACTGTTCATCGTACAATGTTCACTGTTCGTCGTACACTGTTCACTGTAGATCGTACTTCATTTATTGGCCTTTGCTGTAGCTGAAAAATTTTTTTTAATGCTTCAGAAGGTGTTGAAAAGTGTTTGTAAAGTGCTTTTTTATGGTCCCACCATGCTTCAATCTGTGAGGGCTAAAGCTTCCATTGTTTCTTCATCCAATTCATTGTTTTTTGAATTGTATTCTGTGCGAGTAGCAAAGAATTCTTCTTTAGCTGCTTGTCCTATTTTTCCCAGTTTAATCTTTCTCAGAAACATTTGTATTTTCTTTCCTTTCTGAGCTTACTCTTCAGCCTCGTTGGCTAAAGTGTCTAGGAAACAGACTATTTTCCCATAAAGAATTTGTTTGGCTAGATATTTAGAATTGAAATCTAGCTTCTAAAAAATGTCTGTAGCAGCATACCATCGAGCTTCTTCTTCATTGAATAAGCTTGGTTTAAATTCTTCAAGTATTGGTGGAGTATCTGAATGTCTTACAAGCATCCATAACTGAATTGAAGAGTATAAATTGATATACTCTCATTCTTCCAAGATAGTCCATATGCAAAAAACAAAATTTGTTGAGAATTTTGTGGAGGAAAGATTCAGGCTATTCTTGCAAATGTCTGGAATAAAGCATGTATAATCTTCGGGCTGTCTAGTATTAATATAGACTTCATGTACTAGTCATTTTCTGAGATGGATTTGGTATTTGGGAATCTCATTAAAGCTAGCTATTATTCTAGGTCTTTCAGTAGTAGAATAAAAAACTTTTTGATTGAGGAATAATTGCTTTATGTTTGTTTCCTCAAGTTGCTTAAAGAATAAAAGCAACTTTTCTTCGTCCAAAATATTTTGCTGATATAGCTGAAGCATTTCCTGAACAGTAACTTCAGCCTCTAATTTTCTCGTTTCTTCAGTCTTTATATTGAACAGATGTAATAAGGATAAGAAATCCTTAATAAGAAAATGAATCAAATCAGAAGTATGGCTGTTAGCGAATAGTACTGAGAGTGATTCAATCGACGAAAGTTGTTGTTCAAATTATTACAAAGAGGAAGACTGAGTTGTTGTAGATCTGGACAATAATAATTCCAGGGTCTTCTTGTAGTTTTCTTCTTGATTGGTCTGTTGGACCATTGTTTGCTTCAGGCTTAAGTAACATTTCTCAATTTGTGTTGGCCAATAATTTGCTGATCGCCAATCATTGGCTTGTAAAGCATGGAAGCATCCATTAATTTTCTCAAAGAAAGCTGGATGTGATTCTCTGAGAGCTTTGTTATATCATTCTTTTGCCACAGTAGAGGCAAACGTCTTTCCCTTTTCGAGAGTGCCATAAGAACTGATTTTCTGTTTAATCAAAACTTTAGCTGGTTGAGCTTGATCTTTCCCTTGTTGGGTTTGGGCTTTTAAATCAACCTTTTGGGTTTTTGATGCCTGTTGGGCATGAGACGTTTCTGCCTTTTTGTTTTGGGCAGAGGTCTCTACTTTGGCCTTTTGGGCCTTTGCTTTCTTAGGGAGAATTTCAGTAAATTCTCCAGCCCTTTTCATTTTTTCTACAAAGTCCTTG
>JAIUJO010003392.1:22500-24040 GCA_023846275.1 Vanilla planifolia
AGAAAGAAGAAGAAGAAAAATAAGAAGAAAGTGAAGTACAAGTAGAAGAATAAGATGAAGAAGGAGAAGAAGAAGAAGAAGAAGAAGAAGATGAGAAAGAAGAAGAAGAAAGAGAAGAAGAAGAAGAAGAAGAAGTAGAAGAATACGATGCAGAAGAAGGAGAAGAAGAAAACGAAGAAGAAGAAGAAGAAGCTCTAGAATAAGAAGTAGTAGTAGTAGAAGAAGAAGAAGAAAAAGAAGTTGAAGAAGAAGTAGAAGAAGAATAGGAGGAAGAAGAAGAAGAAAAAGAAGGAGAAGAGGAAGAGGAAAAAGAAGATGATGAAGATGAAGAAGAAGCGGAAGAAATAGAAGAAGAAGAAGAAAAAGAAGAAGAAGAAGAAGAGAGAGAAGAGATAGAGGAAGAAGAAGAAGAAGAAGAAGTAGAAAAAGAAAGAAGAAGAAGAAGAAGAGGAAGAAGAAGAAGAAGATGAAGAAGAAGGAGAGAAAGAAGTAGATGATAAAGAAGAAGAAGAAGAAGAAGAAAAGAAGAACAGGAAGGAGGAGGAGGAGGAGGAGGAGAATGAGAAGAGGACGAAGGGGGAGAAGAAGAGGAAGAAGAGGAAGAAGAAGGGAAAAAAGAAGAAGAGGAAGAAATAAAAGAAGAAGAGCAACAAGAAGAAGATGGAGAAGAAGAAGGAGAAGAAGATGATGATGATGAAAAAGAAGAAGTATAAGAAAAAGAAGAAGAAGAAGAAGAAGATTGAGATGAAGAAGAAGGGGAAGAAGAAGAAAGGAAGAAGAAAAAAAGAAGAAGTAGAAGATGAATTAGAACAATAAGATGGAGAAGAATCAAAGGAAGAAGTAGAAGAAGAAGAAGAAGAGGAAAAAGAAGAAGAAGAAAAAGAGGAAGAAGAAGAAGAAAAAGAAATAGGGGAACAAGAAGAAGAAGAAGAAGGAGAAGACAAAGAAGAAGAAGAAGAAGAAGAAGAAGAAGAAGTAGAAGAAGAAGGAGAAGGAGAAGCAGAAAAAGAAGAAGAAGAAGAAGAAGAAGAATAAGAAGAAGAAGAAAAAGAGGAAGAAGCAGAATAAAGATGATGAAGAAGAAGAAGAAGTAGAGGAGGAAGGAGAAGAAGAAGAAGAAGTAGAAAAAGAAGGAAAAGAAGAAGAAGAAGAAGAGGAAGAAGAAGAAAAAATGAAGAAAGAGAAAACAAAGAGGATGACAAAGAAGAAGAAGAAAAAGAAGAAGAAGAAGGAGAAAAAAGGATGAGGAAACTAAAGAAGAAGGAGAAGAAGAGTTTGAAGAAGAACAGGAAGAAAAAAATTAGAAGAAAAGGAAGAAGAAGAAGATAAAGAAGAAAAAGAAGGAAAAGAAGAAGAAGAAGAAAAAGAGGAAGGAGAAGATGAATAAGAAGAAGACGAAGAGCGAGAAGAAAAAGCAGAAGAAGCAGAAAGAGAAGGAGAAAATAGAAAAGGACAAAAAAAGTAGGAGAAGAAGGAGAAGAATAAGAAGAAGAAGAAGAGGAAGAAGATGAAGAAGAAGAAGAAGAAGTAGTAATAGAAT
>JAIUJO010003662.1:0-12500 GCA_023846275.1 Vanilla planifolia
GTTTAGCTTTGCTCTTCTCTACTCTACTTTGCTCTTTTCTTCTCTATTATACATTGCTCTACTCCACTCTGCTCTACTTTCCTCTACACTACTCCACTCTAATCCACCCTAGCCTAGCCTAACTAAGCTCTACTCTACTCCACTATACTCTGCTTTCCTCTACTCTACTCTATCCTAACCTACCTTAGCCTAGCCTAGCAAAGCCTAACCTAGCTCTACTCTACTCTACTCTAGTCTACTCTTCTCTACAGTAACCTAGTATAAGCCTAATCAAACTCTACTCTAGTCTACTCTATTGTACTACACTCTACTCTTGCCTAGCCATGCCTACCCAAGACAAACCAAGCCCAACCTATCTATACTCTACTCTAACCTAGCCTAGCCTATCCTACCTTAAGTTGGCTTTACTCTACTCTACTCTACTTTAGCTTAGCCTGGCCCAACCTAACTTAGCTCTTCTCTACACTATTCTCACTACTCTACTCTACTATACTTTGCACTACTTTTTCCTCTACTCCACTATGCTCTACTTTTCTCTATTCTACTTTGCTATTCTCCATTCGAAACTACTCTACTCTAGTCCACTCTGCTTTACACTACTCGACTCTAACATACTCTAGATAAGCCTAGCCTACAAAGCCTAATCTAACTCTATTCTACTCTACTCTACTCCACTCTACTTTACTCTACTCAGCTCTACTCTACTAGCTTAGCCTAGTCTATCTTAGCTTAACTTAGCCTTTCCTAACCTAGCCTAACCAAAACTCTACTCTCTTCTACTCTAAACTATTCTACTCTACTCTACTCTAACGTAGTTTAACCTTGCTTACCTTAGCTTATCCCAACTTAATATAGCTATACATTACACTTTTTTACTCTACTCTACTCTACTCTACTCTACTCTTCTCTACTTTACTCTAACTTTGCCAATCCTAGCCTGACCTAGCTCTACTATACTCTACTCTAGCCTAGCCTAGCCTAGCTTAGTCTAGCCTAACCTAGTTCTTCTCTACTCTTCTCTGCTCTATTCTACTCTGCTCTACTTTGCCCCACTCTGCACTGCTCTATTATACTCTGTTATTCTCTGCACTACTCTGCTTGACACTACTCTACTCTATAATACTTTCTTCTACTCTAGCTTAGCCTAGCCTTGTCATGCCTAACCAAGCTCTACTTTGCTCTACTCTACTCTACTCTTGTCTACTCTACTCTACTCACTTAGGTAAGCCTAGCATTGCCTAACATACCCCTACCCATGCCTAACCTAACCTAGCTCTACTCTACTCTCCTATACTCTACTCTAATCTACTCTACTCTACTCTACTATACTCAACAAAAAGTTAGCCTTTCATCGCCTAGCCCAACCTACCTCTACTCTACTCTACTCTACTCTATCCTAGCTTAACCTAGCCTAACATCACTCTGCTTTGCTCCTCTCTACTCTAATCAACTTTTCTTTTCTCTGCTTTGTTGTCTAAACTACTCTATCCTGCTTGCTTTCCTCTTCTCTACTCTACTTTGTTATGCTCCACTCTGCTTTGCTTTACACTACTTTTTTTTTCTTTACTCTACTCTATTCTAGTCTTCTTTACTCTAATATACTTTACTTTACTCTGCTCTACTCTACTCAAGCCTAGCCTAGCATAGCTTAGCATAGCCACTCTAACCTAGCTTAGCCTCACCTTACTTGACTCTATATTATTCTAGCTAGCCTAAATTGGCTCTAATCTACTCTACTCTACTCCACTCTTGTCTACTCTGCTCTATTTTACTTTATTATGCTCTCCTCTACTCTACTCTTCTCTACTTTACTCTGCTCTACTCTATTGTAGCCTTGTTTAGCCTAGCCTTGCTTAGCCTAGCATGGCAAGAACAAGCTCTACTCTATCATACTCTACTCTACTCTACTCAATGTTACAATACTCTAGTCTTACCTAGTCTAATCTAACTTAGCTTTACGTTACTTTACTCTACTCTACCATACTCTACTCTAACTTTGCCTAACCAAGCCCAGCTTAACCTAACCTAGCTCTACTCTACTCTACTTTACCCTACTATACTCTCCTCTACTCTACTCCATCATAGGCTAGTTTAGCATAGCCAAGCCTAGCCTATCAAACCTCTGCTCTACTCTCCTCTATTCTATTTTACTCTACTCTGCTCTACTCTACTTTGCTCTTTTATGCTCTACTCTTCTTAACTCTATCCTTCTATACACTATCCTAGCCTCGCCTAACCTAACTCTACTCTACTCCACTCTACTGCATAATACTTTACCTTAGCCTAGCCAACTAAGTCTATCCTATCTTAATCTAGCCAAACTTAGCTCTTCTCTACTCTACTCTCCTCTACTCAACTCTACTATGCTTTGATGTTCTATTCTCTATGCTGCTCTTATTTACTCTACTCTATAATACTTTACTCTATTCTAGTCTACTCTATTATACTCCAGCCTAGCCTAACCTAACAAAGCTCTACTCTACTTTATTAGACTCATCTCTAGCCTAGCTTAGCATAATTAGCCTAGCCTAACCTCACCTAGCTATACTGTACTCTAATCTACTCTACTTTGCTCTACTCTACCCTCCTCTACTCCATTCTACTGGAGCTTAGCCTAACCTAGCTCTATTCTACTCTACTCTAGCTTGGCTTAACCTAGCTTATCTCTACTCTTATCTACAATGCTCTACTCTACTCTGCTTTTTTCTTCTCTATTCTTCCTTGCTCTATTCTACTCTATTATGCTCTACTCTGCTCTACTCTACTTTACTCTAGCTTAATTTTGCTTAGCCTAACCATACTCTACTCTACTATACTTTCCTCTAGTCTTACCTAGCCTAACCTAGCTCTGCTCTGCTCTACTCATCTCAACTCAGCTTTACTCGACTTTGATTTGCTCAACTCTGCTCTACACTATTATACTCTACTATTCTCTGCTCTACTTTACTCTACTCAACTCTACTCTACTCTGCACTACTCTACTCAACTCTACTCTACTCTACTCTACTCCACTACACTCTACTCTACTTTACTCCACTGTACTCTATCACACTACTCTAGCTATGCATAGCCTAACCTAGCTTACTTAGCCTAACCAAACATATCTCTACTCTATTTTACTCTACTCTACTCTATTCTACACTACTCTAAGCTAGCTTAACCTATCTGTACTCTACTCTTTTCTACTCTACACTACTCTACTATACTCTACACTACTCTAACCTCGCTTAGATTAACCTAGCCTAGCATAGCCTAGCCAAGTCTAACCTTACTCTACTCTGCTCTACTCTGCTCTACTTTACTCTGCCCTACTCTACTCTACTTTTATCTACTCTATTCTTCTCTACTCTACTCAACTCCATACTACTTCACTCTAGCAAAGCCTAACCTTGCTCTGGTCTACCCTACTCTACTTTTGCTCTCTACTCTACTCTACTCTTCTCTAGCCTGTCCTAGCCTTTCTTAGCCTACTCTAGCCTACCATAGCTAACCTAACTTAGCTCTACTTTACTTCACAATTCTCTACTCTACTATGCTCCACTCTGCTCTACTCTAACCTAACCTAGCCAAGCTTAGCCTAACCTTGCTCTACTTTACTCTACTCTTGCCTTGCTTAGTCTAATCTAGCTCTTCTCTGTTCTACTCTACTTTGCTCTACTCTTCTCTATTCTACTTTGCTCTGCTCTATTTTGCTCTACTCTACTCTACTATACTCTACCAAATTAAAGCCTAGCTTAGGCTTACTTAACTTGGCCCTACTCTACTCTACTCTACTCTAGCTTCACTTGGCCTAACCTAACTCTACTCTACTTGACTCTCCTCTACTCTACTCTATCTTATTCTAACCTAGCCTAGCCTAGCCTTGCCTAACCTTACTCTACTCCAGCCTATCTTAGCTTGGCCTATCTTAACTCTACTCAGCTTTACTCTACACTGCTCTACTCAACTCCATTCTACTTTACTTAGTTTAGCTTTACTATGCTCTTCTCTACTCTACTCTATTATACTCTACCCTAACCTAACCTAACCTCACTTAGCTCTACTCTACTCTATTCCACTCTAGACTAGCATATCCTACCCTAACATGGCCTAACCTTACAGTACTATACTCTACTCTACTCTACTATACTCTAGCCTAGGCAACCTTAACCGAGCTTAGCCCAACCTAACCTAACTCTACTCTACTATACTTTACTCTACTCTACTCTTCTCTACTCTAATCTAACATAGCATAATGTTGCCTAACCTAGCTCTACTCTACTCTTCTCTACTCTACTCTACTCTAGCATAGTTGAGCTTAGCCAAGCCTAGCCTAGCCTAACACAGCTCTGTATTACTCTACTCTTCTCTAATTTCCTCTATTCTACTCTTATTTTCTTAGCTTTGCTATACTCTAATCTATGCTACTCTACTCTGCTCTATTCATTACAGCTCTACTGTGCTCTAATCTGCTCAACTCTACTCTACTCTGCTTTACTCACTTATGTTATGTTTTTCTCTACTCTACTCTACTCCACTCCACTTTACTCTACTCTACTTTAGCTTAGCCATGCTTGGCTTAGCCTAGCCTAGCTCTGCTCCACTCTACTCTACTCTACTTTACTCTATTATGGTCTACTCTGATTTTCCTGACATAGTTATACTCTACTCTTCTTTTTTTTACTTTGATCTGCTATATACTGCTCTACTTTACTCTGCTCTGCTCTACTCTGTTATGCTCTCCTCTAGTTTGCTTTACTCTACTCTCCTATACATTGGTCTACTCTAGCATAGTTTAGTCTAGCATAGCCTAGCCTAACTAGCTCTACTCCACTTTACTTTACTCCACTCTACTCTAACCTAAACTAACTTTTCTTAGCCATCCCTAGCCTAACCTAGCTTAGCCTAAGCTAACCTTACTCTACCTTACTTTACTTTAAACTAGTTTACTCTCGTATACTCTGCTCCACTCTACTCTACTTTACTCTACCATATTCTATTCTACTCTACTCTAGCCTAGCCTAGCTTAACCTAACATTGCTCTACTCTGCTCCACTCTACTCGTCTCTACTATGTCAACCTCTGCTTTGCTTTGCTCTGCTTTACTCTACTTCACTCTGCTCTACTTTACTTTACTCTGCTCTACTATATTATAACCTAGCCCAGCCTAACGTAGCTCTACTTTACTCTACTTTTCTACTTTATTCTACTCTACTTTACTCTACTCTACTCTTCTCTAGCCTAGCTTAGCCTAGCCTAACTTAGCCTAACCTAGGTTTTCCCCATTCAACTTTGCTTTGCTCTGCTCTACACTACTTTGCTGTTTTTTTTCTACTTCATTCTACACTTCTCTATTCTGTTATGCTCTTCACTTCTCTACACTACTTTGCTTTGCTCTACTCTACTCTTCTCTACTATACTTTGCTCGACTCTGCTCTGCACTTCTCTCATCTCCTCACCTCTGTTCTTGTCTTTTGTCCTATCCTCTCCTCTCCTCTACTCTACTCTACTTCACTTTACTCTACTCCTCTTTATTAAACTCCATATTACTTTACTCTACTCTACTCTCCTCCACTCTATTCTGCTTTAGTCTACTCTACTCTACCCAAACCAAGGCTAGCATTAGCTAATCTAGCACTACTCTTCTCTACTTTACTATACTCCAACCTCGCATAGCCTAACCTAAACTAGCCAAACCAAGCTCTACTCTACTCTACTCTACTGTATCCTAGCCTAGCCTAGCCTAACATGGATCAACCTACTCTGTTATGCTTTACTCTACTCTGCTCTATTCTACTCCTCTCTACACTATTATGCTTTACTCTACTTTTCTCTACATTGCTCTACTCTACTCTTCTGGTCTACTTTGCTCTTCTTTACTTTGCTTTGCTCTGCTCTGCTCTACTCTCCTCTCCTTTACTCTTTACTACTCTACTTTACTCTACTCTATTTTACTCTACTCTAATATGCTCTACTCTACTCTACCCACTCTACTCTACTCTATCCTAGCCTAGCCTATCCGAGCCCAGCTTAACCTTGCCAAACTTTGCTCTACTCAACTCTACTCCACTCTATTCTATTACAGCCTAGCTTAGCCTAACTTAAGCTAGCTCTACTCTATTATACTCCATTTTATGCTACTAATTTATGCTCTACTCTACTCTACTATACTCTAGCCTAGCTTAGCTTAGCCTAACCAAGCTCTACTCTACTCCACTCTAGCATAGGCTTGCATAGCCTATCCTAGCATAACTCTGCTCTACTAAGCTCTGCTATGTGCTGTTCTTCTCTTCTATGCTCTACTATACTCTACTCTTCTCCTCTTTACTATACACTATACTCTAGCCTAGCCTTGCTTTGCTTAGCCTAACCTAGCCCTATTGAACTCTACTCTACTCTACTGTAGCCTAGCCTATCCTAACCATAGCTTAACCTACCTTAACCTAGCCCAGCTTAGCTCTACTATACTCCACTCCTACCCATCCTTGCCTAGTCTAGCCTAACCTATCCTAGCCTAGCATAGCCTATCCTAACTTAACTTTGTTCTGCTCTACTCCACTTTTCTCAATTCTACTCTACTCTACTCTACTCTACTCTACTCTACTTTGCTCTACTCTACCCTTCTTTACTCTAGCCAAGCCTTGCCTAGCCTAATCTAGCTTAACAAAACCTTGCTCTACTCTATTATACTCTAGCCTAACCTAACCTAACATAGCTTAGCTTTGCCTAACCTAGCATAGCAAAATATAGCTTAAACTAAACTAGCTCTACTATGCATTGCTCTACTATAGTATACTTTTTTATGCCCTATTATACTCTATTATGCCTTGCTCTACTCTACTCTACTCTAGCCTAGCCTAAACTAGCTCTACTCTACTTTGCTCTATTATACTACTCTAGCCTAGCAAAGCAAAGCTTAGCCAATCCTTACCTAGCCTAGTTAATCCTAACCTAACCTAGCTCAACTCCACTATACTTTTTTTTACTCTACTCTACTCTAGCCCACCTTGCCCAGCATAGCTTTGCCTAACTTGGCTCTACTCTGCTCTACTTTGCTTCGTTCTGCTTTGCTCTATTCTGCTCTACTCTGCTCTACTCTACTACACTCTATGCTACTCTAGGCTAGCCTTACCTTGCCATGCCTAACTTAGCCTAGCCTAACTTAACTTTGCTCTGCTCTACTCTACTTTGCTCTCCTTTATCCTACTCTTTATTGCTCTATAATGCAATGCTCTATTCTACTCAACTCTTCTCTACTTTGCTCTACTCTACTCTACTCCATTATACTCTACTTTACTCTACTCCACTCCACTCAAATCCACTCCACTCTAACCTAGCCTACCCTAGTATAACCTTACCTAGCTCACTACTCTACTCTATCATACTCAACTCTACTCTGCTCTAGCCTAGCTTAAGTTAGCCTAGTCTAAACTAGCTCTACCCTACTTTACTCTACTCTACTCTACTCTAACCTTACCTAGCCTAGCTTAACATAAACTAGCTCTTCTCTAGCCTAGTTTAGCCTTTCCTAACCAAGCTTTATTATACCCTGCTCTACTCTTTTTTTCTCTGCTCTACTCATCTCTTCTCTAATCTACTCTACTCTACTCTGCTTTGCCCTACTCTACTCTACTCTGCTTTGCTCTACTTTGCTCTGCTCTACTCTACTCAATTGTACTCTACTTTATTGTACTCTACCTTTGCCTAGCCTGAACTAGCTCTACTCTACTCTATTTTACTTTAACTTAGCCTAGCCTAACCTTACTCTACCCTAATCTACTTTATTCTACTATACTCTACAATACTCTACTCTACTTTACTCTAGCTTAACCTAACTCTACTTTGCACTTCTCTCCTCTGCTCTACTCTTCTATACTTTTCTTTGCTCTACTTTGTTCTCCTCTTCTCTATTGTACTATGCTCTACTCTACTATTCTCTCCTCTCCTCTCTTTTACTATATTTTTCCCTCCTCTGGTCAACTCTTCTCTGCTCTGCTCTTCTCTACTCTACTCTACTCTCCTCTAATCAATTCTACCAGACTCTACTCTACTCTACTCCAGCCTAGCCTAAACGAGCCTAGCCTACAATATACTAGCTTAGCCGAGCCTTACCTTGTTATACTCTACTTTACTCTATTCTACTCTACCCTACTCTAATCTATGCTACTCATATCTACTCTACTTTTCTTTACTCTACTCCCCTCTCACTTAGCCTAGCCAAGCCCAACCTTACCCTACTCTACTCTACTTTACGCTACTCTACTCTACTCTACTGAACTATACTCAACTCTAGCCTAGCTTAACCTTGCCTAACCAAGACTAGGCTAACCAAACTCTACTTTGCTCTACTCTACTCTGCTGTACACTACTCTACTTTACTTTACTCTACATTACTCTTCTATACTCTACTCTACTCTACTCTATTCTCCTCTACTCTATCCTAGCCTAGCCTAACCTAGCTTTACTTTACTATCCTCTACTCTATTTTACTCTACTCTACTCCACTCCAACCTAGCCTACACTACTTTATCTTAGCCTAACCTAACCTAGCTTAGTGCAACTTAACCAAGCTCTAATCCCCTCTACTCTTCTCTACCCTACTCTATTGAAACTTGGTCGACCATAACCTATCCTAACCTAGAACTTCTCTAATCTATCCTATTTTATTTTACTCTACTCAACTCTGCTCTATTCTGCTCTACTTCAACCAAGCTTGGCCTAGCTAGCCTTACCTAGCTCAACTCTACTCTACACTGCTCTACTCAACTAAACTCTACTCTACCTTAGCCTAACCTAATCTCGTCCTACCTAACCTAAACTTACTCCACTCTAATTTACTCTACTATACTTTAATCTAATCTAACCTAACCTGGCTTAGTCTAACCTAACCTAACTCTTCTCTACTCAACTAATCTCTTCACTTCTCTACTCTACTCTGCTCTACTCTACTCTACTCTACTCCACACTACTCTACTCTGCACTGCTTTACTCTATTTTGCTCTACCCTACTCTACTCTTCTCTACATACTCTAGCATAGTCGAGCCTAACCAAGATGTACTTTACTCTGCTCTACTCTATTCTAGCTTAGCCTTACCTAGCCTACTCTAACTTAGCCTGTCTTACCTAACCTTGCTCTACACTAGTCTACTCTACTTTATTATACTCTACTCTACTCTACTCTGACCTAGCCTATGCTAGCCTAACCTAGGTCCAACCTACTCTACTCTACTCTACTCCAACCTAGCCTAACCTAACATAACAGTACTCTACTCTACATAACTATGCTCTGCTCTACTCTACTATATTATACTCTACAATAGCCTAGCCTAGCCTGATCAAGCTCTTCTCTATTCTACTCTACTCAACTCTAGCCTAGCCTAGTCTTGCCTAGCTTAGCCTAACCTAGCTCTTCTCTACTCTGCTCTACTTTATGCTACTCTACTCTACTTTAACTTAGCCTCATCTAGCTTAGCCTAACCTTGCTCTACCTTATTCTACTCTACTCTAGCCTAGCTTAGCCTAGCCTAGCTAGCCTATCCTCACATACCTTAGCTTTTCTATTCTTTGCTCTGTACTGCTCAGCTTTACTTTTCTCTGCTCTACTCCACTCTACTCTGCTCTGCTCTACTTTCTCTACCCTGATCTACTTTACTTAGTAATGCTCAGCCTTCCTCTACTCTCCTCTACTCTAATGTTCTCTACTCTATTTTACTTTAACCTAGCCTATCATAGCTTAGCCTTACCTAGCTCTACTCTACTTATTTCTACTCTAACTTACTTAACTCTGCTCTACTCTAGCCTAGCCTAGCCTAAACAAGATCTAGTCTACATCGTTCTACTCTACTTTACTCTAACCTATGATATCTAGCTTAACCTAACCTAGCTCTACTCTACTCTACTCTAGCCTTGGTTAGCCTAACCTAACCTAGCTCTACTCTACTCTACTCTACTCTTTTCTTCTTTGCTCTACGCATCTCTTTTCTACTCTACTCTATTGTAATTTGCTCTATTTTATCTTACTTTATTCTACTCTATTTTGCTTTACTCTACTCTGCTCTACTCTACTCTACTTAATGCTACTCTACTTTACTATACTCTAGCTTAGCTTAGCTTAGCCTTAACTAGCTCTACTCTACTCCACTCTACTTTATTCTAACTTAACTTAGCCTAACCTAACTCTACCCTACTCTACTCTACTCTACTCTACTCTACTCTACTTTACTCTAACCTGACCTAGCTCTACTTTGCTGAACTCTACCCTGCTCTGCTCTTCTGTACTTTTCTCTACTCTGCTTTGTTCTACTCTAATCTACTCTATTATGCTCTTCTCTACTATTATCTCTTCTCCTCTCCTCTTTTATACTTTTCTTTATTGTGGTCTGCTCTTCTTTTCTCTGCTCTACTCTACTATTCTCTACTCTCCTCTCCACACCTCTAGTCAACTCTACTCAACTTTGTTATACTCTACTCTACTCTACTTTACTCTAGCATAACCCAACCAAACCTAGCCTACCTTATCCTAACCTACCTTATCCTAGCCTAGCCTATCCTTCTTATTTTACTCTACTTTACTTTATTCAACTCTACTCTACTCTAATCTACTATATTCTCATTTACTCTACTGTACTCCATTCTAACCTAGCTAGCCTAGCCCAATCTAGCCCTATTCTACCTAACTCTACTCTATTCTACTCTACACTACTCTACTCTACTCCACCCTACTTTACTCTACTTTACTCTACTCTTCTCCAACCTAGCCTACCATCCTTTATCTTTGCCTAACCTAGCTTAGCATAGCCTAACTTATCCATGCTCTTGTCTACTCTACTCTAACCAACTCTACTCTACTCTGTTGTAACCTAACTTAGCCCTAACCTATCCAAACCTAGTTCTTCTCTACTCTACTCTACTTTACTCTGCTCTGGTCAAGTCTAATCTACTCTAAGCTAGCCTAGCCTAACCTAACCTAACTCTTCTCCACTCTGCTCTACTTCATTATATTTTTCTTTACTCTAATCTATTCTCCTCTATTCTACTCTATTCTACTCTCACTTACTTTATGTTTCTCCAATTTGCTCTACTTTGCTCTACTCTACTCTACTATACTCTACTCTCCTCTACTTTCTTCTACTCTCCTCTCCTCTCCTTTCCTCTCTCCTCCTCTCCTTTACTCTTTTTTACTCTACTCTACTTTACACTAGCCTAGCATAGTGTTACCCAGCCTAATCCTTATCTAGCTCTACTTTGCTCTACTCTACTCCAGCCTAGCCAAACTTACCCTAGCCTAGCATAACCTAACCTAGCCTAACATTATACTACTCAACTCTACTCTTCTCTATTATACTTTACTCTATCCTAGCTTACCTTAGCCTAACATAGCCATTCTTAACTTAGCTTTTCTCCACTCTACTCTGATCTACTCTTCTTTATTTTACACTACTCTACTCTTCTCCACTCTATTTTACTCTATTCTACTATGTTCTTTTACTTTGCTTTCCTCTACTCTGTTATCCAGGCTCTCCTGCACTCTACTCCATTTTGCTCCACTCTACTCCATACTAAACTACTATGGTCTACTCTACTGTTCTCTACTTTACTCTACTCTACTATACTCAAGTCTTGCTTAACGTAGCCTATCCTAATGCAACACTACTCTACTGTACTCTATTTTACTCCTCTAATCTACTCTAGCCTAGCCTAGCTCAACCTAGCTTAACCTAACTCTACTCTATTCTACTCTACTCTAACCTACCCAAGCCTAGCCTAACCAAGCTCTTTTATACACTACTCAACTCTACTCTGCTCTACTCTAGGCTAGCCTTTCTTAGCCTAGCCTAAGATAACTCTTCTCTACTCTACTATACTCTATTCTGCTCTACTCTATTATGCTCTTCTCTTCACTACTCTACTATACTCTGCCCTTCTCCACTCTACTATACTCTGTACTGTAGCCTAGGTTAACCTTGCCTAGCCTAACATAGGTTTACTTTACTTTACTCTAGCCAGGCCTAACTAGGCCTAGCCTAGCCTAGCTTAGCTAAGCCTACCCTAGCTCTACTCAACTAAACTCTACTGCACTCTTCTCTTCTCTACTCTACTCTACTCTACTCTACTCTAACTAGCCTAGTCTAACCTACCCTAGCCAGCCATGCTTAGCCTAGCTTAGCATAGCCTAACCTAACTTAGCTTTGCTCGACTCTCCTCTATTCTAATTTGCATTGCTCTACTCATCTTTGTTCTGCTCTATGCTGCTTTACTCTAGCCTTACAAAGCCTAGCCTAGCCTAACCTAGCTTGGCTCTACTTTAGTCTACTCTACTCTACTAACCTATACTCTACTCTACTCTAGTTTAATCAACTCTACTAAATTCAACTCTATTCTACCCTAATCTACCCTACTATAACTTAAGTAATTTTAGCCAAGCCAAATCTAGCTCTACTCTACTCTACTCTAGCTCTACTCTACTCCACTATACCCTTCTCTACTCTACCATGCTTTACTTTTTTATTCTCTACTTTAC
>JAIUJO010003664.1:5000-7500 GCA_023846275.1 Vanilla planifolia
GAATAAAGAATTATAAAAAAAAGAAGAAGGAGAACAAGAAGATAAAGGAAGAAAGAAGAAGAAGAAAAGAGAAAAAAGAGGAAAAAGAAAGAAAAGTTTGAAGATAAGTAAAAAGAAGAAAAAGAAATAAGAAGTAGAAGAAAGAAGAAGAAGAAGAAAGAAGAGAAAGAAAGAAGAAGAAAGAAAAAGAAAGAATAAAAAGGAGAACAAAGAAGAAAGTTGAAGAAGCAAGAAGAAGAAGAAAGAAGAGGAAGAAAGAAGAGGAAGAAAGAAGAAGAAGAAAAAAGAAGGAAGAAGGAAGAAGAAGAAGAAGAAGAAGAAGAAGAAAGAACTAGAAGAAGGAAAAGCAGAAAAAAATAAGAAGATGAAGAAGAAGAAGAAAAACAAAGAGGAAAAAGTTAGAAAGAAAAAGATGAAGAAACAAGAAGAAAGAAGAACAAGAAAAATATGAAGAAAGAAGAGGAAAAAAGAAGAAAAAAAAAGATGATGAGAGAAGAAGAAAAAAGAAGATAGAACAAAAAGAAGAAGAAGAACAAAGAAGGAAAAAGAAGAAGACAAAAGAAGAAGAAAAAGACGAAAGAAGAAGAAAAAGAAGATTGAAAAGTAAGAAGAAGAAGAAAAAGAAGGAAGTAGAAAAAGAAGAGGAAGAACTAGAAGAAGAAGAAGAAGAAAAAGAAGAAAAAGGAGGAGGAGAAGAAGAAGAAGAAGTAAAAGAAGAAGAAGAAGATGAAGAAGAAGAAAAGAAAGAAGGAGAAGGAGAAGAAGAAGAAGTAGAAGAAGAAGAAGGAGAAAAAGAAGAAGAAGGAGAAGAAAAAGAAGGAGAAGAAGAGGGAGAAGAAGGAGAAGAAGAAGAAGGAGAAGAAGACGGAGAAGAAGAAGGAGAAGAAGAAGACGGAGAAGAAGACGGAGTAGAAGAAGGGGAAGAAGAGGGTGAAGAAGAGGGAGAAGAAGGAGAAGAAGAAGGAGAAGAAGGAGAAGAAAAAGGAGAAGGAGAAGAAGAGGAAGAAGAAGGACAAGGAGGAGGAGAAGAAGAAAGAGAAGAAGAAGAAGAAGAAGAAGAAGAAGGGGAAGAAGAAGAAGGAGAAGAAGATGGAGAAGAAGAAGAAGTAGGAGAAGGAGAAGAAGAAGAAGGACAAGAAGAAGAGGAAGAAGGACAAGATAGAGAAGAAGACAGAGAACAAGGAGGAGAAGAAGCCGAAGAAGAAGAGCAAGAAGAAGATGGAGAACGACAAGGAGAAGAAGCCGAAGAAGAAGAGCAAGAAGAAGATGGAGAACGACAAGGAGAAGAAGAAGGAGAGGAAGAATGCGAAGAAGAAGAAGAAGAAGAAGAAGAAGAAGAAGAAGGAAAAGAAGAAGAAGGAGAAGAAGAAGAAGAAGAAGAAAAAGAAGAAGGCGAAGGAGGAGAAGAACAAGAAGTAGAAGAATAAGAAAGAGAAGAAAATAAAGACAAAGAAGAAGGAGAAGAAGAAGCCCAAGATGAAGAGCAAGAAGAAGATGCAGAACAATAAGGAGAAGAAGAAGAAGAAGAAGAAGAAGAAGTTGAAGAAGGCGAAGAAGAAGAAGAAGCACAATAAGAAGGAGAAGAAGAAGGAGAAGAAGAAGATGAAGGAGAATAAGAAGAAGAAGGAGAAGAAGAAGTAGAAGAAGAAGAAGAAGAAGAAGAGGAAGAAGAAGAATAAGAAGGAGAAGGCGAAGAAGAAGAAGAAGAAGAAGCAGAAGTAGTAAGAGAAGAAGAATAAGAAGGAGAAGAAGAAGGAGAAGGAGAAGAAGAAGAAGAAGAAGAAGGAGAAGAAGAAGAAGAAGAAGAAGAAGAAGGAGAAGACGAAGTCAAGAAGAAGAAGGAGGAGAAGAACAAGAAGGAGAACAAGGAGTAGAAGAAGAAGAAGACGAAGAAGAAGGATAAAAGAAGGAGAAGAAGAAGAAGAAGGGGAAGAAGAAGGAGAAGAAGAAGAAGAAGAAGGAGAAGGAGAAGAAGAAGGAGAACAAGAAGCAGAAGAAGAAGATAAAAAAGAAGAAGAGGAAGAAGAAAAAGAGGAAGTAGAAGAAGAAGAAAAAGAAGAATATGGAAAAAAAGAAAAAGAAGAAGAAGAAGAATAGTAATAATAATAATAAGAGGAAGAAGAAGAAAAAGAAGTAGAAGGAAAAAAAGAAGAAGAAGAAGAAGAAGAAGAAGAAGAAGAAGAGGAAGAAGAAGAAGAAGAAGGAGAAGGAAAAGAAGGAGAAGGAGAAGAAGAAGGAGAAGGAGAAGAGGAAGCAGAAGAAGAAAAAGTGGAAGAAGAAGAAGATGAAGAAGAAGAAGGAGAAGAAGAAAAAGTTGGGGAAGAAGAGGTAGAAGAAGAAGAAGAAGAAAACGAAGAAGGAGAAGGTGGAGGAAGAAGAAGAAGAAGAAGAGGTAGAAGGAGAAGGAGAAGAAGAAGAAGAAGAAGAAGGAGAAGAAGCAAAAGAAGAAGGACATGAAGAAGAAGAAGAAGGAGATGGATAAGGGGAAGGAGAAGAAGGA
>JAIUJO010003567.1:10000-12500 GCA_023846275.1 Vanilla planifolia
CTTCTTCATCTTCTCCAACTTGTTATTCTCGTATTTCATCATCTTCTTCTTTTTCTTCTACTTCTTCTTCTTCTTCTTTTACTTCTTCTTATACTTGTTCTTCTTATCCTTTTTGTTCTTCTTCTTCTTCTTCTTCCTTTTTTTCTTCTTCTTGTTATTCTTCTTCTTCTTCTTATGCTTTTTCTTCTTCATTTTTTGTTCTTCTTCTTTATCTTCTTTTTGTCTTCTGCTTTTTCTTCTTATTCTGCTTCCTCTTTTTCATCTTTTTTTTCTTCTTCCTCTTCTTCTTCTTCTTTATCATCATCATCATCATCTTCTTCTTCTTCTTCTTCTTTCTCTTCTTCTTCTTCAATTTCTTCTTCTTCTACTACTTTTATTTGATCCTCCTCTTGTTCTTCCTCTTTTTTCTTCCCATTCTTTTTCTTCTTTTTCTTCATCTTCATCTTTTTGTGTTCTTCCTTTGCTTCTTTTTCTTCTTCATCATCTTCTTCGTCTCCTTGTTCTTCTTCTTCTTCTTCTTCTTCTTCATCTTTCTATCCTTCTTCTTCTCCTTCTTTTGTATTTTCTTCTACTACTTCTTCTTCTTGTTCTTCTTCTACTTGTTCTTCACCTTTTTCTTCTTCTTTATCGTTATCTTATTATTACTATTATTATTATTATTATCGTTATTATTACTATTATTATTATTATTATTATTACTATTGTTATTATTATTTTTATTATTCATTATTTTCTTCTTTTTCTTCTCCTCTTCTCATTATTCTTCCTCTAGTTCTTCTTCTTCTTCTTCTTCTTCTTCATCTTCTTCTCCTTTTTCTTCTTGTTCTTCTTCTTCTCCTTCTCCTTCAGTATCATCACCTTCTTCTTCTTCTTTTGCTTCTTCTTCATCTTCTTATTTTTCTACTTCTCCTTCTTCCCCTCTTCTTTCTCCTTCATCATCCCCCTCTTCTTCTTTCCCGTCTTCTTCTTCTCCTTCTCCTTCTTCTTCTTATTCTTCTCCACCTCCTCCTCCTCCTTCTTCTTCTTCTTCTTCTTCTTCTTCCTCTTCTTCTCCTTCTTCTCCTTCTTCTTCTTCTTCTTCTTCTTCCTCTTCTTTTTCTGCTTCCCTTTCTTCTTCTTCTCCATCCTTTACTTCTTCTTGGTTTTGTTCTTCTATGTTTTCGTCTTTTTTTCTTTATCATCTTCTCCTTCTTCTTCGTCTTCTTCTTCTTCTTCTTCTTCTTCCTCTTCTTCTTCTTCTTGGACTTATTCTTCTTCTACTTCTTCCTCTTTTTCTTCGTCTTCTTCTTCTTCTTCTTCTTATTCTTTTTTTCTTCTCCTTCTTCTTCTTCTACTACTTTTTCTTCTTCTTAATCTCCATCTTCATCTTCTCCTAATCCTCCCGCTCCTTCTTCTTCCCCTTCACATTATTACTATCATCATTATTACTATTATTATTAATAGTAATATTATTATTGTTATTACTATTATTCTACTTCCTCTTCTTCTTCTTCTTGTTCTACTTCATCGTCTTCTTCCTCTTCTTCTCGTTTTTCTTTTTCTTATTATTATTTTCCTTCTTTTTCTTCTTTTTTTCTTCTTCTTTTTCTTCTCTTCTTCTTTTTCTTATTGTTCTTCTTCTTCTTCTTCTTCTTCTTCTTCTCCTTTTCTTCTTCTTCTTATCTTTCTTCTAAACCTTCCTCTTCTTCATCATCTTCATCTTCAACTCCTTTTTCTTCTTCTTCTTCTACACCTTCTTTTTCTTCTTTTTTTTTCTTTCTATTTTTCTTTTTCAACTTCTTCATCTTATTTTATTATTATTATGGTTATTATTTTTATTATTGTTATTATTATTATTATTCCACTTGTTCTTCTTTTTCTAGTTTTTTTTTTCTTCTTCTTGTTATTATTTTTATTATTCCTCTGCTACTTCTTGCAGTTTTATTTCTTTTTCTTCTTCTTCTTCTTCTTCTTCTTCTTTGTTTATTACTTCTTCCCCTTCTTATTCTTCTCCTTCTTCTTCTTTTTCTTTTTTTCTTCTTCTTCTTCTTCTTCTTCTTTGCCTTCTTCTTTTTCTTCTTCTTCTTCTTCTTCTTCTTTTTCTTCTTTCTCTTCTTCATCTTGTTATTCTTGTTCTTGTTCTTCTTGTTCTTGTTCTTCTTCTTCTTCTTTCATCTTCTTCTACTTCTTCTCCCTCTTCTTCTTTAACTTCTTCCTCTTATTCTTCTTCTTCTTCTTCTTCTTCTTTTTCTCTTTCTCTTCTTCTTGTTTTTCTCTTTCTTCTTCTTCTGATTCTCCTATTACTTCTTCTTCTTCTTCTTCCTTTTCCTCCTCACATTGTTATTCTCCAAATTTTCCTTCTTCAACTTCTACTACTTTTTCTTCTTCATCATCTCTTTCTTCTTCTTCTTCTTCTTCTTCTCCTTCTTCTACTTCTTCTCTTTCTTTGCCACCTTCTTCTTCTTCTTCTTCTTCTTCTTCTTCTCCTCCTCCTCCTCCTCCTCCTCCTTCTTCATCTTCT
>JAIUJO010003567.1:17500-20000 GCA_023846275.1 Vanilla planifolia
TTTAATTCTTCTTCTTTATCTTCTTCTTCTTCTTCTTCTTCTTCTTCTTCTTCTTCTTCTTTGTCGTCTTCCTCTTCTTCTTATTTTTCTTCTTCTCCTTGTTCTTGTTCTTCTTGTTCTTCTTGTTCTTCTTCTTCTCCTCCTCCTCTTCCTTCTTCTTCTGCTTCTTCTTCTTCCCCTTCTTTTTCTTCTCCTTTTTCTTTTTCTTCTTCTTTTACTTTGTCATCTTCTTCTTCTTCTACATCTTCTAAATCTTCTTCTTCTACTTGTTCTTCTTCATCATTTTCTTCTTCTTCTTCTTCTTTATCTTCTTATATTTTTTATTCTTACTCTTCTTCTTCTTCTTCTTCCACTTCTTCTTCTTCTTTTGCTCCTTCTTAGTCTTCATTTTCTTCTTATTCTTCCTCTAATTATATTAATTGTTAATATTATTATTATTATTATTTTTATTATTATTATTATTATTATTATTATTATTATTTTTCTTCTTTCTCAACCCCTTCCATAGCCTCTTCTTCTTCTTCTTCTTCTTCTACTTTTTCTTCTTCTTCATCCATATCTTCTTCTTCTTCTTCTTCTTCTATTCTTCTTCTTCTTCTTCTTCTACTTCTTCTTCTTCTTCTTCTTCTTCTCCTTCTTCTTCTTCTTCTTCTTCTTTCTCCTCTTCTTCTTCTTGTTCTTGTACTTCTTCCACCTCATCCCCTCCTTCCTCTTGTTCCTCTTCTTCCACTTCTTCCTTCTTCTTCCTCTTCTTCTTCTTCTTCTTCTCCTCTTGCTCCTTCTCCTTCTTCTAGTTCTTCTTCTTTTTCTTTCTCTTCTTTTTCTTCTTCTTCTTCTTCTTCTACTTCTTCTTCTTCTTCTTCTACTTCTTCTTCTTCTTCTTCTTTATTTTCTTCTTCTTGTTCTTCTTCATCTTCTTCTTTGTCTTCCTCTTCTTCTTCTTCTTCTTCTCTTCCTCTACTTCTTCTTCTTTTCTTCCTATTCTTTTAACTATTATTAATATTATTATTATTATTCTTCCAGCACTTCCACTTCCTTCTCTTATTCTTCTTCTTTTCCTTCTCCTTGTTGTTCTTCTTCTTCTACTACTTTTTCTTCCTCTTAATCTTTTTCTTCTTCTTCTTCCTCTTCTTCTCCTTCTACTTCATTTTCTTCTTCTTCTTCTTCTTCTTCTTCTTCTTCTTCTATTTCTTCTTTTTCCTCATCTTCTTCTTCTGCTTCTTCTTTTTCTTCTTTTTCTTCTTCTACTCTTACTACTTTCTTCTTCTTCTAGTACTTCTTCTTCTTCATCTTCTTTTTATTATTCTTCTTGTTCTCCTTTTTTTGTTTGTTGCTCGTCTTCTTCCTCTTCTTCTTCTTCCTCCACCTCCTATTCTTCTCCTTCTTCTTCTTCTTCTTCGACCTATTCTTCTTCTTCCTCTTCCCTATCTACTTCTTCTTTTCTTCTTCTTCTACTTCTTCCTCGTCTCCTTCTGCTTCAATGTCTACTTCTTCTGTTTCATCTTCTTCTTCTACTTTTTCGTCTTCTTAATCTTATTCTTCTTCTGCTTGTTGTTCTTCTTCATCATCATCATCTTCGTTTCTTGTTCCTCTTCCATTTCTTCTTGTTCTTGTTCTTGTTCTTCTTCTTCTAATTCTCCCTCTTCGTCCCATCTTCTTCTTCTTCTTCCTCTCTTATTCTTCTTCTTCTTCATATTCATTTTCTTATTATTATCATTATTATTATTAATATTATTTTTTTCTACCTGCAGCTCTTCCACTTCCTATTCTTATTCTTCTTCTTCTTCTTCTTCCTCTCTTCTTCTTCTTCTTCTTCCTATTCATTTTCTTATTATTATTAATATTGTTATCATTATTTATTATTATTATTATTATTCTTCCAGCTCTTCCACTTCCTCATCTTATTCTTCTTCTTCTTCTTCGTCTTCTAGTTTTTCTTCCTCTTAGTATTCTTCTTCTTTTTCTTCTTTTCTTCTTCTTCTTCTCCTTCTTCTTCTACTTCTCCTTTTTCTTCTTCTATTTCTTCTTCTACTTCTGCTACTTTTATTTCTTCTTCTTATTCTTCTTCTTCTTCTTCTTTTTGCATCACCACTTTTTCTTTCCCTTCTTCTTCTTCTTCTTCTTTTGCTTCTTCTCTTTCTTCTTCTTTTTCTTCTTCTTCTTTTTCTTCTTCTGCTTCTTATTCTTCTTCCTCTTCTTCTTCTTCCTCTTCTTCTTCTTCTCCTTCTTAATCATCATCATCATCATCTTCTTCTTCTTCTTCTTCTTCGTCGTCTTCGTCCACTTCTTCCTCTTCTTCTACTTGTACTTCTTCTCTTCTTCTTCCTTTTCTTATTCTTCTTCTTCTTCCTCTTTTCTTCTTCTTCATCTTCTTCTTCCTCTTCCTTTTGTTCTTCCTTTTCATTATCATCATCATCATCTTCTTCTTCTACTTCTTCTTCTTCTCCTTCTTTATTTTCGTCTTCTTCTTCTTCTTCCTCTTCTTTTTCTTCGCCTTTTT
>JAIUJO010003594.1:0-5000 GCA_023846275.1 Vanilla planifolia
GAAGAAAGAGGAGAAGGAGAAGAAGTAGAAGGAGAAGAATGAGAAGAAGATGATGAAGAAGAAGAAGAAAGAGAAGAAGTGGAAGGAGATGAAGAAGAAGGAGAAGAAGAACAACAAGATGAAAAAGAACAAGGTGAAGAAGAAGAGGAAGATGAAGAAGGAAAAGGAGAAGCTGAATGAGAGGAAAGAGAAGGAGAAGAAGAAGTAGGAGAAGAAGAAAAATAAGGAGTAGTAGAAGGAGAAGGAGAAGAAGAAGAAGAAGGAGAAGAAGATGAAGAATAAGAAGAATGAAAAGAAGGAGAAAGAGAAGAAGAGAAGAAGAAGAAGAAAGAGAAGAAGAAGATGAAGTAGAAGAAGAAGAAAATAAGAAGAAGAAGAAGAAGAAGAAGAGGAAGATGTAGAAGAAGAAGAACAAGAAGAAGATGATGAAGAAGAAGAAATAGAAGAAGAATAAGAAGTAAAAGAAAAAGAAGAAGAAAATAGTGAAGAAGAAGAAGCAGATGAAGAAGTAGAAGTGGTAAAAGAAGAAGTAGTAGTAGAAGAAGAAAAAGATGAAGAAGAAGAAGAAGAAGAAGAAGAGGAAGTTGAATAAGAAGAAGAAGAAGAAGAAGGAGAAGGAGAAGAAGGAGAAGGTTACCATGGAGAAGAAGAAGAAGAAGAAGAAGTAGTAGACGGAGAAGAAGAAAAGGAAGATGATGATGAAGAAGAAGAAGTAGATGAAGAAGGGGAAGAAAGCAAAGAAGAAGAAGATGATATAGACAAAGAAGAAGAAGAAGAAGAAGAAGAAGAAGAAGAAGAAGAAAAAGAAGAGGGGGTGGAAAAAGAAGAAGAAGGAGAGTGAGAAGATGAGGAAGGAGAAGCATAAGGAGAAGAAGAAGAAGAAGGAGAAGAAGAAGAAGGAGAAGGAGAAGAAGAAGAGCAAGAAGAAGGAGAAGATGAACAAGAAGAAGAAGATGAAGAAAAGGAAGAAGAAAAAGATCATGAAGAAGAAGAAGAAGAAAAAGGAGAAGAAGAAGAATAATAAGAAGATGAAGAAGAAGAAGGAGAAGAAGAAAAAGGAGAAGAAGAAGAACAAGAAGATGAAGAAGGGAAAGAAGAAGAAGAAGAAACAAAAGGAGAAGAAGAAGAAGATGACATAGAGGAAAAAGAAGAAGAAAGAGAAGTGAGGGAAGCAGAAATAGAAGAAGAAAAAGAAGAAGAAGAAGAAGAAGAAGGAGAAGTAGAAGTAGTTGTAGAAGAAGAAGAAGAAGAAGAAGAAGAACAAGAAGAAGAAAAGGAGGAGGACAAAGAAGAGGTAGAGGAAGCATAAGTAGTAGTAGTAGTAGTAGTAGAAGAAGAAGATGGAGAAGAAGAAGAAGAAGAAGAAAAGAAGATGAAGAAGAAGAGGAAGAAGAAGAAGGTAAAGGAGAAGAAAGAGAAGAAAAAGATGAAGAAGAAAAAGAAGGGGAAGAAGAATACGATGAAGAGAAAGAAGGAGAAAAAGAAGGAAATGAAGAAGAAGGAGGAGACAAAGAAGAAGAAGAAGAAGAAAAAGAAGAACAAGAAAATGAAGAAGAAGAAGAAGGAGAAAAATAAGAACAAGAAGATGAAGAAGAACAAGGAGGAGGAGGAGGAGGAGAAGAAGAAGATGAAGATGACAAATAAAGAGAAGAAGAAGAACAAGAAGAAAAAGGAGGAGATAAAGAACAATATGTTGTAGAACAAAAAGGAGAAGTGGAAGTGGGAGAAAAAGAGAAAGAAGACAAAGAAGTAGGAGGAGAAGAAGAGGAAGATGAAGATGAAGAAGAAGAAGTGGAAAGAGAAGGAGAAAAAGAAGAAGAATAAAGAGAAGAAGAGGAAGGGGATAAAGAAGAAGGGGAAGAAGGAGTAGGAGAAGAAGAACAAGAAGAAGAAAAAAAAGGAGAAGAAGAAGAAGAAGATGATGTGATTGAGAAGAAAGAGAAGCAGAAGAAGAAGTGAAGGAAGAAGAAGAAGAAGAAGAAGAAGATGAATGAGAAGAAAAAGAAGGAGAAGAAGAAGATGGAGAAGAATAAAATTAAGACGGAGAAGTAGCAGAAGGAGAAGTAGAAGTAGAAGAAGAAGAAGAAGGAGAAGAAGATGAAGAAGAAGTAGGAGGAAAAGAAGAAGAAGAAGAAGAATAGAAGAAGAAGGAGAAGAAGAAGATGGAGGAGAAGAAGAAGAAAAGAAGAAGGAGAAGGAGAACAAGTAGAAGAGGAAGAAGTAGAAGAAGAAAAACGAGAAGAAGACGAAGCAGAAGAAGAAGAGAAGTGGGAGAACAGGAGGAATAACATGAAGAAGAAGTATTAGAAGATGAAGAAGAGCCAGAACAAGAAGAAGAAAAACAAGAAGTAGAAGAAGAAGAAGAAAATGAAGAAGAAGAAGAGGAAGTAGTACAAGCAGTAGAAGAAGAAGAAGATGATACAAACAAAGAACAAGAAGAACAGGAGGAGGAAGAATAAGAAGAAGAAGAAAAAGAAGAAGAAGAAGATGATGAAGAAGAAGAGGAAGAAGGAGAGTGAGAAGAAGAAGAAGGAGAAGAAGAAGAAGAAGGAGAAGAAGAAGAAGAAGAAAAAAATGAAGAAAAAGAAGAAGAAGAAGAAGAAGAAGAAGAAAATGATGAAGAAGAAGAAGTCGAAGGAGAAGCAGAAGAAGAAGGAGAAGAAGAAGAATAAGAAGAAGAAAGAGAAGAAGAACAACAAGAAGATGAAGAAGAAGAAGGAGAAGAAGGGGATATGGAAGAAGAAGAAGGAGAGGACAAAGAAGAAGAAGAAGAAAAAGGAGAAGTGGAAGGAGAAGAAAAAGGAGGAGAACAACTAGAAGAAGAAGAAGGACAAGAAGAAGATGAAGGAGATGTTGACGAAGGAGAAAAAGGAGAAGGAGAAGAAGAGCGAGAAGAAGAAGAAGGACAAGAAGAGAAAGAAGAAGAGGAAGAAGAAAATAAAGAAGAATGAGGAGAAGGGGAAGGAGAAGACAAAGAAGGAGTAGAAGAAGAACAAGAAGAAGAAGGAGCAGAAGTAGGAGGAAATGAAGAAGGAGAAGAAGAAGCAAAAGAAGGATAGGAAGAAGAAGAAGTAGAAGAAGAAGTAGAAGAAGAAGAATAAGAAGTTGAAGTAGAAGTAGAAGAAGAAGTAGACGAAAAAGTAGAAGCAGAAGATGAAAAAGAGGGAGAAGAAGAAGAAGAAGAGAAAGAAGAAGTTGGAGAAGTAAAAGTACAAGAAGATGAGGAAGAAGTCGAAGAAGGAGAAGGAAAAGATGATGATGAAGAAGAAGAAGAAGAAGGAGTTGAAGAAGAGGAAGGAGAAGAAGGAGAAGGAGAAGAAGAGAAGAAGTAGAAGATGGAGAAGAAGAAGAAGAAGGAGATGAAGAAGAAAGAAAAGAAGGAGAAGGAGAAAAAGAAGAAGAAGAAGAAGAAGAAGGAGAGGAAGATAGAAGAAGAAGTAGAAGAAGTGGAAGGAGTAGAAGGAGAAGAGGAAGAAGAACATGGAGAAGAAGAAGAAGAAGAAGAAGTTAGAGAAGAAGAAGAAGGAGAAGGAGAAGAAGGAGAAGAAGAACAAGCAGAAGACGTCGCAAAAGAAGAAGAAGAAGAGGAGCAAGAAGAAGAAGAAGAAGAAAAAAAGTTAGAAGAAGAAGAGAAAGAAGAAGAAGAAAAGAACTACAAGAGGAAGAAGAAGAAGAAGAAGAAGACGTAAAAGGCGGAGAAGAAGAAGAAGTAGATGACGATGAATGGAAAGAAGACGAAGAAGAAGAAGAAGAAGAAGAAGAAGAAAAAGAATTAAAGGAAAAAGTGCAAGAGGAAGAAGAAGAAGAGAAAGAAATAGTAGGTGAAGAAGAATAAGAACAAGAAAAAGTTGAACGAGAAGAAGAAGAAGAATAAAAGAGGAAGTAGAAGAAGGGGATGTAAACGAAGAAGTAGATGAGGAAGAAGAAGAATAAGAATAAGAAGAAAATGAAGAAAAACGAGAAAAAGTAGGAGAATTAGAAGAAGGTGAAGAAGAAGAAGAAGAAGAAGAAGAATACAAAGAAGAAGATGATGATGGAGAAGAAGAAGAAGAAGTGGAACTAGAAGAAGAATAATAATAATAATAATAATAATAATAATACTAATAATATTAATATTAATAAGTGGAAGAAGAATAAGAAGAAGAAACAAAAGAAGAATATGAGGAATAAGAAGAAGAAGAAGAAGAAGAAGTTTAAGAGGAAGAGGAGGTGGAGGAGGAGGAAGAAGAAGAAGAAGAAAAAGGAGAAGATAGACAAGAAGAGGAGATGAAGAAGAAGAGGAAGGAGAAGAAGGATGAGGAGATGAAGAAGATAGAGAAGAAGAGGAGGGTGATGAAGAAGAAGGACAAGAAGTCGAAGGAGAAGTAAAACAAGAAGAAGAAAAAGAAGAAGGAGAAGAAGAAGAAGAAGAAGAAGAAGAAGAAGAGGATAAAGAAGAAGAAGAAGAAGAAGAATAAGAAAAAAAGGGGGAGAAGTAGAAAAATAAGGAGTTGAGGGAGAATGAGAAGAAGAAGAAGAAGGAGAAGAAGAAGATGTAGAAGAAGAAGAAAGAGAAGAAGAAGATGGAGAAGAAGAAAAAAAAGAAAAAGAAGAAGAGAGGGTAGAAGAAGAAGAAGAAGAAGAAGAAGAGGAAGAAGTGGAAGAAGAAGACGAAGAAGAAGTAGAAGAAGAAGACGAAGTCAAAGAAGAAGAAGATGAGGAATAAGTAGAAGTAAAAGAAGAAGAAGAAGAAGGAGGAGAAGAAGGTGAGAAAGAAGAAGATGAAGAAGAAGAAGATGTCGATGATGATGATGATGATGACGAAGAAGAAGAAGAAAAAGTAGATGAACAACAAAAAGAAGAAGGTGAAGAAGAAAAAGGAGAAGATGCGGTAAAAGAAGAAGAAAAAGAAGTAGAAGAAAAAGAAGAAGTAGAAGAAGTAGAAAAAGAAGAAGAGAAGGAGGAGAAGAAGAAGAATTAGAAGTAGCAGTCGTAGAAGAAGAAATAGAAAAAAAGAGGAA
>JAIUJO010003594.1:10000-23915 GCA_023846275.1 Vanilla planifolia
GAAGAAGAAGCAAAAGAAGGAGAAGAAGAAGAAGTCAAAAGAAGAAAAGAAATTAAAGAAGAAGAAGAAGAAGAAGAAGAAGAAGTAGAAGAAGAAGAAAAAGTAGTAGAAAATGAAGTGGAAGATGAAGAAGAAAAAGAAGAAAAAAAAGAAGTAAATGAAGAAGAACAAGAAGAAGAATAAGAAGGAGAGGGAGAAGTAAAAATAATAGTAGTAGTAGTAATAGTAGAAGAAGAAGAAGAAGAAGAAGAAGAAGAAGTAGAAGATGAAGAACTAGGTGGAGAAGAAGAAGGAGAATAAGAAGAGGAAGGAGAAGGAGAAGTTGAAGAAGTATGAGAAGAAGGAGAAGAAGAGGAAAGAAAAGTAGAAGAAAAAGAAGGAGAAGAAGAAGAAGGACAAGAAGGAGGAGTAAAAGGAGAAGGAGAAGGAGTAGAAGGACAAGGAGAAGGAGAAGAAGGAGAAGGAGAAGGAGAAGGAGAAGAAGAAGAAGAAGAAGATGGAGAAGAAGAATAACGAGAAGTCGAAGAGAAGAAGGGGAAGAAGTAAAAGTGAAAGAAGAAGGAGAATAATAAAAATAATAATAATAATAATAATAATAATAATAATAATAATAATAAGATGGTGAAGAAGAAGTGGAACAGAAGAGAAGAAGGGCAGGAAGGAGAAGGAGAGGAAGAAGAAGGATAAGAAGAGGAAGAAGTAGATGATGAAGAAGAAGAAAGAGAGGAAGAAGGAGAAGAAGAAGAAGAAGAAGAAGTAGAAGAAGAAGATGAAGTTGAAAAAGAAGAATGAGAAGAAGTAGAATGAGAAGAAGAACGAGGAGAAGAAGAATAAGGAGTAGTAGAAGAAAAATGAAAGGAAGAAGAAAGCAAAAGAGAAGTAGAAGAATAAGAAGAAGAAGGGGAAGGAGAAAATGAAAGAGGAGACAATGGAAGTGAAGAAAAAGAAGGAGAAGAAGTAGAAGAAGAAGAAAAAGGAGAAGGAGAAGAAGGAGGAGGAGGAGAAGAAGAAGAAGAAGAAGAAGAAGAAGAAGGCAAAGAAGAAGAATAACAAAAAGAAGATGAATAAGAAGAAGAAGAAGAAGAAGAAGAAGCAGGCAAAAGAAGAAGAAGAACAGGAACAAGAAGAAAAAGAAGACGAAGTAGACCAGGAAGTAGTAGTGGAAGAGGAAGAAGATGAAGAAGAGGAAGTAAATGAAAAGAAGAAGAAGAAGCAGTAGTAGTAGAAATAATAGTAGTAATAGTAGAACAAAAGAAGAAGAAGAATGAGATGAAGAAGAAGAAGAAGAAGAAGAAGAAGAAGAAGTAGAAGATGAACAACTAGAAGAAGAAGAAGAAGAAGACTATGAAGAAGAAGAAGAAGAAGAAGAAGAAGAAGTACAAGATGTAGAAGAAGAAGAAGAAGAAGAAGAAGAAAAAGTAGAAGGAGGAGAAGAAGATGAAGTAGGTGAAGAAGGTGAACTAGAAGAACTTGAAGTATGAGAAGAAGAAGAAGAGGAAGAAGAAGAGGAAAAGAACAAAAAGAAGAAGAAGATGAAGATGAGGAAGAGGAAGAAGAAGAAGAAGAAGAAGAAGAAGAAGAAGAAGAAGATGATGATGAAGAAGGAGAAGAAGAAGAAGAAGAAGAAGAAGATGAAGATGATATTGATGATGAGGAGGATGGTGAAGAAGATGAAGAACAAGAAGAAGAAGGCGACCAATAAGAAGAACAAGAAGAGGAAGAAGCAGAAGAGGTGGAAGAAGATGAAGCAGGAGCAAAAGAATAATATTATGAGGTAGAAGTGGACGAAGGAGAAGAAGTAAAAAAAGAAGACGATGAAGAAGAACAGCAAGAAGAAAAAGAAGAAGAAGAAGAATAAGAAGATGAAAAAGAAGAGGTAGAAGAAGAAGAAGAAGAAAAAGAAGAAGGAGAACAAGAAGAACAAGAAGGAGAAGAAGAAGAGGAAGAGGAAGAGGAGGAAGAACTTGTGTAATAAGAAGTAGAAGAGGTACCAGAAGAAGAAGAATAAGAAGAAGAAAGAGAACAAAAAGTAGAAGGAGAAGAAGAGAAAGAAGAAGAAGAAAATGAAGAAGAGAAAGAAGAAGAAGGACAATAAGAAGGAGAAGAAGAGGAAGAAGAAGTTGAAGGTGATGAATAAGAAGAAGAAGTGGAAGATGAGGAGGAAGATGAAGTAGAAGAAGAAGAAGAGGAAAAAGAAGAACAAGAAGAAGAACAAGAAGATGCAGAAGAAAAAGAAGAAGTAGAAGAAGGAGAAGCAGAAGAAGAAGAAGAAGAAGTAGATGAAGAAGAAAAAGAAGAACCAGTAGTAATAAAAGTAGTAGTAGTAGAAGAAGAAGAAAAAGAAGAGGAAGATGAAGAAGAAAGTAGAGCAGGAGGAGTAGGAGAAATAGGGGAAGGACAAGAAGAAGAAGAAGAAGAAGAAGAAGAAGAAGAAAAAGATGAAGAAGAAGTAGAAGTAGAAAAAGAAGAAGAAAAGGAAGAATAAGAAAAAGAAGAAGAAGAAGAAGTGGAAGAAGAAAAAGAAGAAGAAAGAAAAGAAGAAGCAAAAGAAAAGAGAGAAGGTGAAGAACATGAAGGAGAAGGAGATGAAGAAGAAGAAGAAGAAGTAGAAAAAGAAGAACAAGTAGTAGTAGAGGAAGAAGAAGAAGAAGAAGAAGAAGAAAAAGAAGAAGTAGTAGAAGAAGAAGGAGGAGGAGGAGAAGGAAAAGAAGAAGAAGATAAAGTAGGAGAAGAAGAAAAAGAAGTAGAAGAAGAAAAATAAGATGAAGAAGAAAAAGGAGAAGAAAGAGAAGCGAAAGAAGGAGAAGAAGAAGAAGAAGAAGGAGAAGAAGAAGAAGAAGAAGAAGGGGATGGAGAAGAAGAAAAAGATGAAGAAGGAGAAAAAGATGAAGAAGAAGAAGAAGAAAGAGATAGAGAAGAGAGAGAAGAATGAGAAGGAGAAAAAGAACAAGAAGAAGATGAAGATGAAAAAAGAGAAGAAGAAGTTGAACAATAAAAAGTAAAAGGAAGATGAAGATAGATTAGGAAGAGAAGAAGAAGAATAAGAAAAATAATAATAAGAATAGAATAAGAAGATGATGAAAAAGGAGAAGAAGAAGAAGGAGGGGTAGAAGAAGAAGAAGTACAACAAAAAGAAGTAGAGGAAGGAGAAGAAGAAGAAGTAGAAGTAGAAGAAGGAAAAGAAGTGGTAAAAGAAAAGGAAAAAGAAGAAGATGAAGAATAAGAAGAAGAAGAAGAAGAAGAAGACGATGATGATGATGAAGAAGTGAAACAAGAAGAAAAAGAAGAAGAAGAAGAAGAATAAGAAGTAGAAGGAAAAGAAAAACACGTTGGACAAGTAGAAAAATGAGAAGAAGAAGCAGAAGAAGAAAAGAAGAAGAAGAAGAAGAAAAAGAAGAAGAAGAGGAGGAAGAAGAAGAAGAAGAGGAAGAGATAGAAGAAGAAGAAGATGGAAAAGAAAAAGAAGAAGGGGAGGAAGGTGTTGTTGATGACGATGATGAAGACGAAGAAGAAGAAGAAGATGAAGAAAAAGAAGTTGTTGTAGACGAAGAAGAAGAAAAAGTAGACGCAAAAGTTGAAAATATTGATTAAGAAGAAGAAGAAGAAGAAGAAGATGATGAAAAAGAAAAAGAACAAGAAGAAGATGAGGAAGGTGGTGTTAATGATGATGATGAAGACGAAGAAGAAGAAGAAAATGAAGAAAAAGAAGTTGCAGTAGAAGAAGAAGAAGAAAAAGTAGACGCAAAAGTAGAAAATATTGATTAAAAAGAAAAAGAAGATGATGATGATGAGGAAGAACAGGAGGAGGAGGAGGAGGAAGAAGAAGAAGAAGAAGAAGAAGAAGAAGTAAGAGGAAGAAAAAGAAGAAGATATAGAACAAACAGAAGAAGAACAAGAAGAAGAATAAGAAGTAAGAACAAGAAGTAGAAGAATTAGAAAAAGAGGAAGAACATTATGAAGACGAAGAAGGAGAAGAAGAAGAAGAAGAAGAAGAATTTGATAAAGAAAATGAAGAAGAATAAGTAGAAGAAGAAGAAGAAGGTCAAGAAGAAGTAAGTGTAGAAGAAGAAGAAGGAGAACGAGGAGAAGAAGAAGAAGAAGCTGAAGAAGAAGAAGGAGAAAATGAAGAAGAAGAAGGAAAAGCAGAAGAAGGCAAAGAAGAAGATGAACAGGAAGAAGAAGGACAAGGAGAAGAAGGAGAAAAAGTGGAAGGAGAACAAGTAGGAGAGCAAGAAGGAGAAGAAGAAGAATAAGAAGAAGAAGAAGACGAAGACGATTAAAAAGAAAAAGAAGAAGAACAAGGCGAAAAGGTAGACGACAAAGAAGTTGAAGTAGAAGAAGAAGAAGTAGTAGTAGAAAAGGAAGAAGAAGAAGAAGAAGAAGAAGAAAAAGAAAAAGAAGAAGAAGAAGCAGAAGAAGAAGAAGAAGGAGAAGAAGGAGAAGTACGTGAAGTACAAGAAGAAGAAGAGAAAGATGTTGAAGAAGAACAAGAAGATCAAGAAGAAAAAGGAAAAGAATGAGAAGCGAAAGAAAGAGGAGAAGACGAAGAAGAAGAAGAAGAAAAAGAAGAAGAAGAAGAAGAAGAAGTAGAAGGAGACATGGAGAAGAAGAAGGAGAAATGAAAAAGAAAATGAAGTAGACGAAGGAGAAAAATATGAAGAAGAAGAAGAAGAAGAAGAGGAGGAGGAGGAGGAAGGTGATGGAGAAAAAGGCAAAGAGGGACAAGATGAAGAAGAAGAAGAAGAAGAAGAAGAAGAAAAAGGAAAAGAAGAGGAACAGCAAGACGAAGAAGAAAAGGGAGAAGAAGGAGAAAAGAAGGAGAAGAAGGAGGACGAGAAGAAGGGAAAAAGAAGAAGAAGAAGGAGAAAAAGGAGGAGAAGAAAAACTAGAAGAAGAAGAAGAAGAAGAAGAAGAAGAAGAAGAAGAAGAAGAAGAAGAAGTAGAAGAAGAAGAAGAAGAAGAAGAAGAAGAAGGAGAAAATGAAGAAGAAGGAAAAGAAGAAGAAGGCAAAGAAGAAGATGAACAAGAAGAAGAAGGACAAGGAGAAGAGGAAGAAGAAGAAGAAGAAGAAAAGGAAGAAGAAGACGAAGAAGAAGAGGAAGAAGAGGAGGAAGAGGAAGAAGAGGAAGAAGAAGAAGAAGAGGAAGATGAAGAAGAAGAAGAAGAAAAAGAATAATAGGAAAAAAGACAACGATGAAGAAATGGATGAAGAAGAAGATGAAAACAAAGAAGAAGAATAAGAAGAAGAAGAGGAGGAGGAAGATGAAGAAGAAGAAGAAGTAGTAGTAGTAGATGAAGTAGTAGTAAAAGAAGACAAAAACGAAGAAGAAGAATAGTTAAAAAGAAGAGGAAGAAGAAGCAGTAGAAGTAGAAGAAGAAGAAGCAGAAGGAGAAAAAGGAGATAGAGAAGGAGAAGGAGAAAAAAAAGGAGAAGAGGAAGGAGTGGAAGAAGAAGAAGAAGAAGAAAATGATGAAGAAAACATAGAAGTCAGAAAAGAAGAAGAAGAATATGGTAATGAGGAAGAAGAAGAAGTAAGAGAGGAAGTAAACAAAGAAGAAAAAGATGAAGAAGATGAAGAAGGAAAAGAACATGAAGACAAAGATGAAGAAGAAGAAGAAGAACAAGAAGAAGAAGTAAAAAAAGATGGAGAAGGAGGAGTAGAAGAAGATAAAGGAGAAGGGGGAGGAGGAGGAGAAGAAGAAGAAGAAGAAGAAAAAAAGGAAGAACAAAATAAAAAAGAAGAATAAGAAGAAGATGAAGCAGAAGAAAAAGAAGAGGAAGGAAGAAGAAGAAGAAGAATAGAAAGAAGAAGAAGAAGAGGAAGAAGAAGAAGATGATGATGAATAAGAAGAAGAAGAAGAAGAAGAAGTGGAAGAAGAAGAAGTGGAAGAAGAAGAAGAAAAAGAGGAAGAAGAAGAAGAAGAAGAAGAGTAATAATCAGAATGAGAATAAGTAGTAGGATGAGGAAAAGAAGAAGGAGAAAAAGAAGAAGAATATGAAGATGTTAATGATGAAGAAAAAGAAGAAGAGGAAGAAAAAGAAGGAGAAGGTTGAGAAGAAGAAGAAGAAGTAGAAGAGTAAGGAGAAGAAAAAGGAGAAAAAATAGAATGAGAAGAAGGAGAAGGAGAAGAAGAATAAGAAGTAGAAGTGGAAGGAGTTGTAATAGAAGAAGAAGATTAAGAAGAAGAAGATGATGAAGAAGATGAATAAGAAGAAGAATGAGAAGAAGGGCAAGGGGAAGAAGAAGAAGAAGAGTAAGAAGAAGGAGATGGAGAGAAGGAGATGGAGTAGAAGGGGAAGGAGAAGAAGAAGAAGGAGAAAAGGAAGGAGGAGAAGATGAGGGAGAAGAAGAAGAAGAAGAAGAAGGGGAACGTGATGGAGAAGATTAATGAGAACAAGAAGAAGAAAAAATAGAAGAAGAAGAATAGAAAGAAGAATAAGAAGAAAAAAAGGAGAAGAAGAAGGAGAAGATAAACTGGAAAGGGAAGAAGAAAAAGAAGAACAAAGAGAAGAAGGAGAAGACGTAGAATTAGAAGAAGAAGAAAGGGAAGGCAAAGAAGTCGAAGAAGAAGAAGTGGAAGATGTAGAAGAAGAAGAGGAAGAAGACGATGAAATAGAACAAGAAGAAGAAGAAAAAGCACAAAAAAAGAAGAAGTCGAAGAAGACAAAGACTAAAAAGAAGAAGCAGAAGAAGAAGAAAAAGAATTAGAAGAAGTAGAAGAAGAAGAAAGGGAAGGAGAAGTTTAAGAAGAAGGTGAAGCAGATGTAGAAGAAGAAGAAGAACAAGAACAAGAAGGTGAAAAAGAAGAAGAAGAAGAAGAAGAAGAAGAAGAGGTAGAAGAAGAAGAAGAAGAAGGAGAAGAAGATGACAATGATGGCGATGAAGAAGAAGAAGAAGAAGAAAAAGAGTAAGAAGAAGTAGGAGAAGAAGGAGAAGTGGAAGAAGAAGAAGGAGAAGACGAAGATGAAGAAGAAGAAGGAGAAGAAGAGGAGAAATTAGAAAAAGAAGAAACAGAAAAAGGAGAAGAAGAGTAACAAGAATAAGAAGAAGTAGAAGAAGGAGATGAAGAAGAACGAGCAGAAGGAGAAGTAGAAAAGGATGAAAAAGAAGAAAAGGAAGTAGCAGAAGGAGGAGGAGAAGAAGGAGAAAATGAGAAGAAGTTGGAGAAGAATAAGAAAAAGAAGAAGAAGAAGAAGAAGAAGAAGGATGAGAAGAAGAGGAGAAAGAAGAACAGGATGAAGAAAAAGAAGGAGAAGAAGAGTAAGAAGTATAAGAAGAAGAATGAGAAAAAAGAGGAGGAGAAGAAAATGAAGAAGAAGAAAAGCAAGAAGAAGAAGGAGGAGGAGGAGGAGGAGAAGAAGAAGAAGAATAAGAAGAAGAAGGGGAAGAATAACACGAAGAAGGAGAAGGAGTAGGAGGAGAAGCAGAAGGAGAAAAAGGTGAAGAAGTATGAGGAGGAGGAGGAGGAGAAGAAGAAGAACAAGAAGAAGAAGAAAACGAAGAAGGCGAAGGAGAAGAAGTAGGAGAGGAAAGAAAGGAGAAGGAGAAGAAAAACAAGAAGAAGAAGAAGAAAAGAAGAAGAAGAAGAAGAAGAAGAAGTTGAAAAAGTAGTAGTAGTAGTAGATGAAGAAAAAGACGAAGAAGAAAAAGTAGAACATGCAGAAGAAGAAGGAGAAGACGAAGAAGGATAAGAAGCCGAAGGAGAAGAAGGAGAACATAAAGATGTTAGTAGAAGAAGAAGAAGAAAAAGAAGAAGCAGATGGAGAAGAAGAAGAAGAAGAAGAAGAAGAAGGAGAAGAATGTGAAGAAGAAGAAGAAGAATTAGAGGAGAAGAAGTAGGGGCAGAAGAAGAAGAAGTAGAAGAAGAAGAAGAAGAAGAAGAAGAAGAAGAAGAAAAAGAAGAAGGAGAAGAAGTAGAAGAAGAAGAGGAAGAAGAAGAAGAAGAAGTAGTAGTAGTTGTAGTAGTAGCATAAGAAGAAGAAGTAGAAGAAGAAGAAGAGGAAAAAGAAGACGAAGAAAAAGTAGAGGAAGAAGAAGAATAAGTAGAAGAAGAATAAGTAGAAGAAGAAGAAGAGAAAGAAAAAGAAGAATAAGAAGTGGAAGTAGAAGAAGAACAAGAAGAAGACGAACAAGAAGAAGAAGAAGGCGAAGAAGAATGAGAAGAATAAATAGAAGAAGATGATGAAGAAGTAGAAGAAGAAGGAGGAGAAGAACACAAAGAAGAAGAAGATGAAGAAGAACAAGAAGAAGAAGAAGAAGAAGAGGAAGTAGAAGACAAAGAAGAGGAAGAGGAGTGGTAGAAGAGGAAGAAGAAGAAGAAGAACAAGCAGAGCTGGAAGAAGAACAAGAAGAAGAAGAAGATGGAGAAGGAGAAGAGGAAGAAGAAGAAGATGGAGAAGGAGAAGAAGAAGAAGAAGAAGAAGAAGAACAAGATTAAAAGTAGTAGATGTAGAAGATGAAGAAGGAGGAGGAGAAGAAGAAGAAAACAAAGACATAGAAGAAGGAGAAGAAGGATAAGTGGTCGAAGAAGAAGTCGAAGACGACAAAGAAGAAGAAGAAGAAGAAGAAGAAGAAGAAAAAAGAAGAAGGTGGAGGAGGAGGAGAAGAAGAGGAGGAAAAATAAACAAAAGAAGTAGAAGGAAAAGAAGAAGAAGAAATAGGAGCAGAGGAAGATGGAGATTGAGAAGAATGAGAAGAAGGAGAAGAATTAGAAGAAGAAGAAGAAGAACGAGAATAAGGAGTGGAAGAAGAATGAGAAGAAGTTATAACTAGAATAATAATAAGATGAAGGAGAAGAATATGGAGGTGGAGAAAAAGAAGAAGAAGTAGAAGAAGAAGAAGAAGAAGAATGAGAAGAGGAAGAAGAAAAACAACAAGAAGAAGAAGAAGAGGAAGATGAAGAAGAACAACCGGAAAATGTAGAAAAAGAAAAAGTAGTGGAAGAAGAAGAATAAGTAGTAGTAGAAGAAGAAGAAGTAGAAGACGAAGAAGTGGAAGAGGGAGAAGAAGAAGAAGAACAAGAAGAAGAAGGACAAGAAGAACAAGAAGAAGAAGAAGAAGTAGAAGAAGAGAAGAAGAAGAAGAACAAGTAGAAGTAGAAGATCAAGAAGAAGTTGAAGAAAAGGAGAAGAACATAAAAAAAAGAAGATGAAGAAGACGAAGGTGAAGATGAAGTAGAAGAAGAAGAAGAAGAAGAAGAAGAAGAAGAAGAAGAAGAAGACAAAGAAGATGAACAGGAGTGGAAGAAGAAGAAGAAGAACAAAAAGAAGAAGAAGAAGAAGAGAAGTAGGCGAAGGAGAAGAAGAAGAAGAAGAAAAAGAAGGAGAAAGAGAAGAAGAAGAAGAAGAAGTAGTAGAAAATAAAGAAAAAGAAGTAGAAGAAGAAGAAGAAAAAGAAGTAGTAGTAGTAGTAGAAGAAGAAGAAGAAGAAGAGAAGAAGAAGAAGAAGAAGAAGGAAAAGAAGAGGAAGAAGGAGAAGAATGGGAAGATGGAGCGAAGAAAGAATGAGAAGAAGAAGAAGAAGGAGAAGTAGAAGTATAATATTAATAATAATCAGATGAAGGAAAAGGAGTAGGATGCGAAGGAGAAAAAGAAGAAGGTGAAGAAGAAAAAGGAGAATAAGAAGAAGGGGAAGAAAAAGAAGGAGAAGAGCAGGACGAAGTAAAAGAAGAAGGAGAAGAAGAAGAAGAAGAAGGAGGAGGAGAAGTAGAAGGAGAAGGAGAAGGAGAAGGATTAGAAAAATAAGAAGAATTAGAAAAAGAAGGAGAAGTTGAAGAAGAGGAAGAAGATGAAGGAGAAGAAGGAGAAGTGGAAGAAGATGAAGAAGAAGAAAAAAAAGAAGACAAACAAGAAGAAGAGGAGGAAGAAGCAGAAGAAGAATTAAAAGAAGAATTAGAAGAAGAATTAGATGAAGAAGAAGAAGAAAGAGAAGGTGAAGACGAAGAAGAAGGAGAAGGAGAAGAAGAAGAAGAGGAGAAATAAGAAGAAGAAAAAGTTGAAGACAAAGAAGTAGAGGAAGAAGAAGAAAATGGAGAAAAAGAAGAAGTAGATGATGAACAAGAAGAAGAAGGAGAAGAAGAAAAAGAAAAAAGAGAAGAAAGAGAAGAAGAAGAACAAAAAGATGAAGAAGGAGAAGCAGAAGAAGGAGAAGGAGAAGAAGGAGAAGGTGAAGGAGGAGAAGAAGAAGAATAAGAAAAAGGAAGTAGAAGAAGAACAAAAAGTAGAAGAAGGCAAAAAAGAAGGACAAGAAGAAGAAGAAGAAGGAGAAGAAGAAGAAGACGAAGAAGAAGAAGAAGAAGAAGAAGAAAGAGAAGGAGAAGAAGAAGAAGAAGAAGAAGAAGAAGAAAGAAGAGAAGTAATAGAAGAAGTAGAACACGAAGAAGAAGAACAAAAAGAAGACGAAGATAAAGAAGAAGAAGAAGAAGTAGAATAATATTAATAAAGATAAGAAGAAGAGGACGAAGATAAAGAAGAAGAAGATAAAGAAGAACAAGAAGTAGGAGAGGAAGAAGAACAACAAGATGAAGAAGAAGAAGGAGAAGAAGGAGAAGTAGAAAAAGAATAAGGAAAAGACAAAGAAGAAGAAGAAGAAGAAGAAGTAGAATAACAATAAGAAGGAGAAGAAGAGTACGAAAAAGATGAAGAAGTGGAAGAAGGAAAACAAGAGGAAGAAGAAGGAGAACGAGATGAAGAAGAATGAGAAGAAGGAGAATTAGAAGAAGAACAAGAAGATTAAGAAGAAGAAAAAGAAGAAGAAGAAGAAGAAGGAGAAGAAGGGTAACAGGAAGATGAAGAAGAAGAAGAAGAAGCAGATGAAGAAGAAGAAGAAGAAGAAGAATAAAAAGAAGAAGAAGAGAGGAATGAGAAGGAGAAGAAGAAGAAGAAGAAGGAGAAGGAGAAGAAGGAATAGGAGAACATGAAGAAGGAGAAGAAGAAGAAGGAGAAGAGGTAGCAGAAGAAGATGAAGAAGATGAAGAAGAAGGAGAAGGAGAATAAGAGGATAAAGTAGGAGAAGGAGTAGAAGAAGAAGAAGAAGAAAAGAAGATCAAAAAGTAGATGAAGAAGAACAAGACGAAAAAGAAGAAGAAAAGAAGAAGAAGTAGAATAAGAAGAAGATAAAGATTAAGATGTTGAAGAAAAAGAAGAATATGAAGAAGAAGGGGAAGACAAAGAAGATGAGGGAGAAGAAGGCAAAGTGGAAGAACAGGAAGTAGAAGAGGAACAAGAAGAAGAAGAAGAAGCGGAAGAAGAAGAAGAACGTGGAGAAGAAAAAGACAAAGAAGACGAAGGAAAAGAAGAAAAAGAAGAATAAGCAAAAGAAGTAGAAGAAGAAGAAAAGAAGAAGAGGGAGAAGAAGAAGAAGAAATTGCAGAAAAAAATGAAGTTTAAGAAGGAGAAGGAACAAAAGAAGATAAAGAAGAAGAAGAAGAAGAAGAAGACGAAGAAGAATAAGAAGAAGAAGAAAAAGAAAAAGAAGAAGAAGAACAAAAAGATAAAGAAGGAGTAGAATGAGAAGTGGAAGAAGAAGGAGAAGACGAAGAAGAAAAAGAAGGAGAAGAAGAAGAAGGAGAAGGAGAAGAAGAAGAAGATGGAGATGAAGAAGAATGAGAAGGAGAAGGAGAGGAAGAACCAGAGGCAGAAGAAGATGAAGAAGAAGAAGATGAAGAAGAAGAAGAATGAGAAGAAGGAGAGGGAGAAGAAGAAGAAGAACAATAAGAAGAAGGAGAGTATAAATAGCAGTAGTAGAAGAAGAATGGGAAGGAGGAGAAGGAGAAGAAGAAGAAGAAGATGATGATGATGATGAAGAAGAAGTAGAAGAAGAACGAGAAGGAGAAGAAGAAGAAAAAGAAGGAGAAGAAGACAAGGAGAAGAAGAAGAAAAAGCAAAGAAGAAAAACAAGAAAAAGAACAAGAAGAAGAAGAAGATGAAGAAGATGAAGGAATACAATTGTAAGTGAAAGAAGAAGATGGAGAAGACAAAGAAGAAGAGGAAGAAAAAGAAGAAGAACAAGAAGAAGAATGAGAAGAAGAAGAAGAAGAAGAAGAAGAAGACAAAGAAGAAGGAGAAGAATGAGAAGAAGGAAAAGAAGACGATGATGAAGAAGACAAAGAAGAAGGAGAAGTAGAAGAAGAACAAAAACAAGAAGAAGAAGAATAAGAAGAAGAAAAAGCAAAGGAATAAGAAGGAGTAGTACGAGAAGTAGTAGAAGAAGAAGGAGATGAAGAAGGAGGAGAAGAAGAAGCAGAAGTAGAAGAAGAAGAATAAGAAGAAGAAGGAAAAGGAGAAGAGGAAGAGAAAGAAGAAGAAGAAGAAGAAGAAGAAGAATAAGAACAAGGGAAAGGAGAAGAAAAAGAAGAAATACAAAAGATGAAGAAGAAGTGGAAGAAGAGGGAATAGATAAATAAGAAATTGAAGTAGAAGAAGAAGAAAAAGTTGTAGTAGTAGTAGTAATAGTAGAAGAAGAAGAAAAAGAAAAAGAAAAAGAAGAAGTAGAAGCAAAAGAAGAAGAGGAATAAAAGGGAGAAGAGAAGAAGAAGAAGTGGAAGAAGAAGAAGAAGAAGAGGTAGAAAAAGTAGTTGTAATACTAGTAGTAGTAGTAGAAGTAGAAAAAGAAAAAGAAGAAGGAAAATAAGAAGAAGAAGGTGAAGGAGAGGAAAGAGAAGGAGAAGAAGAAGAACACGAGGAAGACAAAGAAGTAGAAGAAGAACAAGAAGAAGAAATGAAGAAGAAGAAGAAGATGAAGATGAAGAAGAAGAGAAAGAAGAAGAAGATGTATGCAAAGAAGAAGATGACAAACTGGACGAAGGAGATGAAGAAGAAGAAGAAGAAGACAATGAATAAGAAGAAGAAGAAGAATAAGATGAAGACAAAGAAGAAGAAGAAGAAGAGGTAGAAGAAGAAGAAGAAGAAAAAAAAGAAAAAGAATAAAGAGAAGCAGAACAAGAAGAAGAAGAAGAAGCAAAAGAAGAAGAACAAGAAGAAGAAGGAGAAGAAGAAAAGAAAAAGAATAAGTAGAACAAGAATTAGAAGGAGAAGGAGAAGAAGACGAATAATAAGTTCGAGAAGCAGTAGAAGAATGAGCAGGAGAAGAAGAAGAAGAAAAAGAAGAAGAAGAAGAAGAACAACAACAACAAGAAGATGGAGAAGAAGAAGAATGACTAGAATTGGAAAGAGAAGAAGATGAAGGACAAGAAGAAGATGAAGAAAAAGGAGAAGAACACGCAGAAGAAGAATAGGGTGATGAAGAGGAGGAAAAAGTAAAAAAATAAGGAGAAGAAGAAGAAGAGCAAGAAGAAGAAGAAAACAAAGAAGAAGGAGAAGAACAAGAAGAAGGTGAAGAAGTAGTGAAAGGGGAAGAAGAGGAAGAAGAAGATGAAGAAGAACAAGAGAAAGAAGAATAAAAAGAAGAAAAAACAAGAAGAAGAAGTAGAAGTAGAAGATGAAGAAGAGGAAGAAAATGACAAAGAAGAAGATGAACAAGAAGAATTTGCTGTAACAGTAAAAAAGGAAGAAGAAGAGGAAGAAAAAGAATAAAAAAAGGTGAAGAAGATGATGGAGAAGAAGGTGAAGAAGAGGTAAGAGGAAGATGAACAAGAGGAAGAGGAAGATGAAGAAGAAGAAGAAGAAGAAGAAGAAGAAGAAGAGGAGAAGAAAAAGAAGTAGTAGAAGAAGCAAAAGAAGAAGAGGAAGAAAGAGGAAGAAGAAGAAGAAAAAGAAGAAGAAGAAGGCAAAGAATCAGAAGAGGTACAAAAAAAGGAAGAACAAAAAGAAGAAGGAGATGAGGAAGAAAGAGATGAAGAAGAAGGAAAAGGAGTAGAAGAAGATGGAGAAGGAGGAGAAGAAGAAGTAGTAGAAGATGGAAGAAGAGGAAGGAGAAGATGACGAAGAATAAAAATAAGAAGAAGAAGAAGCATG
>JAIUJO010003075.1:12500-17500 GCA_023846275.1 Vanilla planifolia
GTTATTCTTTATCTTCTTCTTCCTCGTCATCTTCTTCTTATTCTTTTTCTTTTTCTTCTTCTTCTCCTTCTCCTTCTTCTTCCACTTCTTCATTCTCTTCATCTTCCTTTTCTTCTTCTTGTTCTTCTTCTTCTTCTTATCCTTCTTCTTCTTTCTCTATTTCTTTTTCTCTTTCTTCTTTTTCTTCCTTCTTCTTCGTCTACTTCTTCTTCGTCTTCTTCTTGTTGTTCTTGTTCATCTTCTTCTCCTTCTTCTTTTTCTCCTTCTTCCTCCTCTTCTTCTTCTTCTTCCTCTTCTTCTTCTTCAACTTTTTCTTCTAGTTCTTTTTTATCTTCATTTCTTCTTCTTCTTCTTTTTCTTCTTCTTCTTCTTTTTCTTCTTCTTCTTCTTCTCCTTGTCACTCTTCTTCTTCCACTTCCTCATCATCATCATCTTCTTCTTCTTCTACTTTTTCTTCTCCTCCTCCTTCTTCTTCTTCTTCCTCTTCCCCTATTTCTTCTTCCTCTTCTTCTTCATCTTCTTCTAATTCTGCTTCTTCTTCTTTTTCTTCTTTTTCTTCATCTTCTTCCTCTTCTTCTCTTCTTCTCTTCTTCTTCTTCTTCTTCATTTTCTTCCTTTCTCACTTCTTCCCCTTTCTCTTCTTTTTCTTTTTCTTCTTCTTCTTCTTCTTCTTCTTTTTCTTCTTCTTCTTTTTGTTCTTCTTCTTCTTCTCCTCCTTCTTCTTCTTCTTATTCCCCTTCTCCTTCTTCTTCTCGTTCTTCTCCAACTCCTACTTCTTCTTCCTCTTCTTCCTCTTCTATTTTTTCTTCTTCTTCCTATCCTTCTCCTCCTCCTTCATCAACTACTCTTTACTTTTTCTTCTCCTTCTCCATCTTCTTATTATTATTCTTCTTCTTCTCCTTCTTCTTCTTCTTCTTCTTCTATTCTTTCTTGTTCTACTTCTTCTCCAACTTCCTCTCCATCTTCTCCTTCTTCTCCTTCCCTTTCTTTCCCTTCTTTTTCTTTTTCTTCTTCTTCTTTGTCTTGTTCTTCTTTCTCTCGCTATTCCTCTTCTTCTTCTCCGTTTCTGTCCTCTTCCACTTCTTTGTCATCATCTCCTACTACTTGCTCATCTTCTTCTTCTACTACTTGCTCTTCTTCTTCATCTTCTTCTTCATTGTCTTCTTCTTCTTCTTCTTCATGATCTTCTTTTTCTTCTTCTTCTTCTTCTTCTTCTTCTTCTTCTTCTACTACTACTACTACTACTTCTATTTCTTTTGCTTCTTCTTCTTCTTCTTGTTCTTCTTCTTCTTCTTCTTCTTCTTCTTCTTCTTCTTCTTCTTCTGCTTCTACTTTTGTTTCTTTTGCTTCTTTTTATCCTCCTCCTTCTTCTTCTTCTTCTCCTTCTTCTAATTCTTCCTCTTCTTCTTTACCTTCTTCTTCTTCTTCCTCTCCTTCCTCTTCTTCTCCTACCTCCTCCTCCTCTTTTTCCTCCTCTTCTTCTTCTTCAAATTAGTCTTCCTCTTCCTCTTCTTCTTCTTCTTCTTCTTCCACTTTCCCCTCCTACTCGTGCTCTTTTTCTTCTTCTTCTTCCTCCACCTCTTCTTCCTCCTCTCCCACTTTTTCTTCTTCCTCTTCATCGTAATCATCTTCTTCCTTTTCTTCTTCTTCTTCTACTACTACTACTACTATAACTTCTTCTTCATCATCTTCTTCTGGTTCTTCTTCTAATTGTTGTTGAAGTTCTTCTTCAACTTCTTCTTCATCTTCTTCTTCTTCTTCTTCTTCTTCTTCTTCTTCTTCTTCTTCTACTTCTTCCTCTTCTTCTTGTTCATGATCTTCTTTTTCAACTTCTTCTCCTTCTTCTTCTTCTTGTTCTCCTTCTTCTTCCTCCTCCTCTTCTTCTTCCTCTTCTTCCTCTTCATCCCCTACTTCTTCTTCTTCTTCTTCTTGCTCTTCTTCTTCTTCCTCTTCTTCTTCTTCTTCTTCTTTATCTTTTTCTTCTTCTTCTCCTTCGTCTTCTTCTTCTTCGACTCCTCCTCCTCCTCCTCCTCCTACTCCATCTTCTTCTTCTTCATCATCTTCATGTTCTACTTCTACTTCTTCTTCTGCTCCTCACCCTCCTCCTCCACCTTCTTCTTCTGCTTCTCCCTCTTCTTCTTCTTCTTCCACTTCTTTTTCGTCATCTTCTTCTTTGTCATCATCTTCTACTTCTTCTTCTTCTTCTACAACTTTTTCTTCTTCTTCTTCTTCTTCTTCTTCGTCCTCTTCTTCTATTTCTTCTTCTTGATCACCTTCTTCTTCTTCTTCTTCTTCTTTCTCTTCCTTTACTTCTTCTTCTTTCTCCTCTCTGTCTCCTTTCGCTTCTTCTTCTTGTTTTCATGTTCTTCTACTTCATCTTTTGCTTCTTCTTCTTCTTATTCTACTTCATCTTTTTCTTCTTCTTCTTCTTCCTCTCCTTCTCCTTCTTCTTCTTCTCCTACTTCTTATTCTTCTTCTTTTTCTTCTTCTTCTCCACCTTCTTCTTCTCCTTCTTCTTCTTCTTCCCCTTCTTCTCCTAATTCTTCACCTCCTTCTCCTTCTTTTTCCTCTTCCCCTTCTCCTTCTTCTTCTTCATCTTCTTCTCCTTCTTCTTCTTCTTCTCTTTCCTCTCCTTCCTCTTCTTCTCCTTCTTCTTGTTCTTCTTCATCTTCTCCTTCTTCTTCTTCTTCTTCTCCATCTTCTTCTCCATCTTCTTCTTCTTCCTCATCTTCATCTCCTTCTTCTTCTTCTTCTTCTTCTTCTTCTCATTCTTCTTCTTCTTCTCCTTCTTCCTCTTTTTCTCCTTCTTCTGAACCTTCTTCTCCTTCTTCTCCTCCTCTTCCTTCTTCTTCTTCTTCTTCTTCTTCTAATTCTTCTTCTTCCACTTCTTCTTCCTCTTCTTCTCTTTCTTCTTCTTCTTCATCACCTTCTTCTTCTTCTTCTTCTTCCTCTTCTTTTTCTTAATCTTCTCCATTCTCTTTCCTTAATTCTTCTTCTTCTTCTTCCACTTTGTCTTCTTCTGCTTTGTCTTCTTCTTCTTCTTCTTCTTCTTCTTCTTCTTCTTCTTCTTTTGCTTCTTCTTCTTCTACTTCATCATCTTCTTCTTCTCCTCTTCCTTCTCCTTCTCTTTCTTCACCTTGTTCTTCTTCTTCTCCTTCTTCTTCTTCTTCTTTTACTTCTTCTTCTCCTTCCTCTTCTTCTTCCCCTTCTTCTCCTTCTTTTAAACTTTCTTCTCGTTCTTCTTCATCTTCCCCTTCTTCTCCTTCTTCTTCACTTTCTTCTCCTTCTTCTTCTTCTTCTCCATCTTCTTCATCTTTTCCTTCTTCTTCTTCTTCTTCAACTTCTTCTCCTTCTTCCTCTCCTTCTTCTTCTTCTTCTTCTTCTTCTCCTTCTTCTTCTTTTTCTCCTTTCTCTTCCCCTTATTCTCCTTCTTCTTCTCCTTCTTCTCCTTCTCTTTCTTCTTCTTCTTCTTCTCCTTCTTCTTCTTCTTCTCCTTCTTATTCTTCTTCTCCTTCTTCTCCTTCTTCTTCTCCAGCTCCTTTTTTTTCTCCTTCTTCTTCTTCATCTTCTTCAACTACTACTACTACTACTTCTTCTTCTCCTTCTCCTTCTCCGTCTTCATCTCCTTCTACTTCTCCTTCTCCTTCCCCTTCTTCTTGTTCTTCTCCTTCCTCTTCTTCTTCTTCTTCTTCCACTTCTTCTTCTTCTTCTTCGTCTCCTCCTTCTTCTACTTCTTCTCCTTCTTCTTCATCTTAATCTTCTCCATCTTTTTCTTCCTCTTCTTCTTCTCCTTCTTCTTCTTCTTCTTCTTCTTCGGCTTCTTCTTCTTCTTCTTCTTCTTTTTCTTCTTCTTCTTCTCCTTCTTCTTCTTCTTCTCCTTCTTCCCCTTCTTCTTCTCCTGCTCCTACTTCTTCTTCTTCTTGTTCTTCTTCAACTTCTTCTACTCCTACTACTTCTTCTTCATCTTCTCCTTCTCCTCCTTCTTCTCCTTCTCCTTCTCCTCCTTCTTCTTCTTCTTCTCCTTCTACTTCTTCTTCTTCATCCACTTCTTCTTCTTCTTCTTCTTCTTCTTCTTCTTCTCCTCCTTGTTCTACTTCTTCTCCTTCTTCATCTTCTCCTTCTTCTTCTTCTCCATCTTCTTTTTCCTCTTCTTCTCCTCCTTCTTCTTCTTCTTCTTCTTCTTCTTCTTCTTCTTCTCCATCTTCTTCTACTTCTTCTCCTTCTTCTCATTCTTCTCCTCCTCCTCTTCCTTCTTCTCTTTCTTCTCCTCCTCCTCTTCCTTCTTCTTCTTCTTCTTCTTCTTCTTCTTCTTCGTCTTCTTCTTCTTCCTCTTATTTTTCTTCTTCTTCTTCTTCTTCTTGTTCTTCTACTTCTTCTTCTTCTCCTCCTTCATCTTCTACTCCCTCTTCTTCTTCTTCTTCTTCTTCCTCTTCTTCTTCTCCTCTTTCTTCTTCTTCTTATCCTTTTTATCCTTCTCCTTCTTCTCCTTCCTCTCCTTCTTTTTCTTCTTCTCCTTCTTCTTCTTCTCGTCCTCCTCCTTCTTCTTCTTCTCCTTCTCCTTCTTCTTGTTCTTGTTCTTCTTCTTCTTCTTCTCCTTCTTCTTCTTCTTCTTCTTCTTCTTCTTCTCCTTCTTCTTCTTCTCCTTCTTCTTCTCCTTCTTCTTCCCCTCCTTCTTCTCCTTCTTCTCCTTCTACTTCTTTCCTCAATCTTCTCCTCCTTCTTCTTCTCATCCTTCTTTTCCTCCTTCTTCTTCTTCTTCATCTTCATCTTCTTCAACTTCTTCTTCTTCTCATCCTTCTTCTCCTTCTTCTTCTTCTTCTTGTCCTTCTTCTCGTCCTTCTACTTCTTTTTCTTCTTCTTCTCCTTCAACTTCTCCTTCCCGTTTTTCTTCATTATCTTCTTCTTCTCCTTCTGCTTCTTCTCCTACTTCTTCTTCTCTTTCTTCTTCTTCTCCTCCTCCTCCTTCTTCTTCTTCATCTCCTCCTTTTCCTCCTTTTTCT
>JAIUJO010003747.1:0-23873 GCA_023846275.1 Vanilla planifolia
CCTAATCCCTAATCCCTAATCCCTAATCCCTAATCCCTAATCCCTAATCCCTAATCCCTAATCCCTAATCCCTAATCCCTAATCCCTAATCCCTAATCCCTAATCCCTAATCCCTAATCCCTAATCCCTAATCCCTAATCCCTAATCCCTAATCCCTAATCCCTAATCCCTAATCCCTAATCCCTAATCCCTAATCCCTAATCCCTAATCCCTAATCCCTAATCCCTAATCCCTAATCCCTAATCCCTAATCCCTAATCCCTAATCCCTAATCCCTAATCCCTAATCCCTAATCCCTAATCCCTAATCCCTAATCCCTAATCCCTAATCCCTAATCCCTAATCCCTAATCCCTAATCCCTAATCCCTAATCCCTAATCCCTAATCCCTAATCCCTAATCCCTAATCCCTAATCCCTAATCCCTAATCCCTAATCCCTAATCCCTAATCCCTAATCCCTAATCCCTAATCCCTAATCCCTAATCCCTAATCCCTAATCCCTAATCCCTAATCCCTAATCCCTAATCCCTAATCCCTAATCCCTAATCCCTAATCCCTAATCCCTAATCCCTAATCCCTAATCCCTAATCCCTAATCCCTAATCCCTAATCCCTAATCCCTAATCCCTAATCCCTAATCCCTAATCCCTAATCCCTAATCCCTAATCCCTAATCCCTAATCCCTAATCCCTAATCCCTAATCCCTAATCCCTAATCCCTAATCCCTAATCCCTAATCCCTAATCCCTAATCCCTAATCCCTAATCCCTAATCCCTAATCCCTAATCCCTAATCCCTAATCCCTAATCCCTAATCCCTAATCCCTAATCCCTAATCCCTAATCCCTAATCCCTAATCCCTAATCCCTAATCCCTAATCCCTAATCCCTAATCCCTAATCCCTAATCCCTAATCCCTAATCCCTAATCCCTAATCCCTAATCCCTAATCCCTAATCCCTAATCCCTAATCCCTAATCCCTAATCCCTAATCCCTAATCCCTAATCCCTAATCCCTAATCCCTAATCCCTAATCCCTAATCCCTAATCCCTAATCCCTAATCCCTAATCCCTAATCCCTAATCCCTAATCCCTAATCCCTAATCCCTAATCCCTAATCCCTAATCCCTAATCCCTAATCCCTAATCCCTAATCCCTAATCCCTAATCCCTAATCCCTAATCCCTAATCCCTAATCCCTAATCCCTAATCCCTAATCCCTAATCCCTAATCCCTAATCCCTAATCCCTAATCCCTAATCCCTAATCCCTAATCCCTAATCCCTAATCCCTAATCCCTAATCCCTAATCCCTAATCCCTAATCCCTAATCCCTAATCCCTAATCCCTAATCCCTAATCCCTAATCCCTAATCCCTAATCCCTAATCCCTAATCCCTAATCCCTAATCCCTAATCCCTAATCCCTAATCCCTAATCCCTAATCCCTAATCCCTAATCCCTAATCCCTAATCCCTAATCCCTAATCCCTAATCCCTAATCCCTAATCCCTAATCCCTAATCCCTAATCCCTAATCCCTAATCCCTAATCCCTAATCCCTAATCCCTAATCCCTAATCCCTAATCCCTAATCCCTAATCCCTAATCCCTAATCCCTAATCCCTAATCCCTAATCCCTAATCCCTAATCCCTAATCCCTAATCCCTAATCCCTAATCCCTAATCCCTAATCCCTAATCCCTAATCCCTAATCCCTAATCCCTAATCCCTAATCCCTAATCCCTAATCCCTAATCCCTAATCCCTAATCCCTAATCCCTAATCCCTAATCCCTAATCCCTAATCCCTAATCCCTAATCCCTAATCCCTAATCCCTAATCCCTAATCCCTAATCCCTAATCCCTAATCCCTAATCCCTAATCCCTAATCCCTAATCCCTAATCCCTAATCCCTAATCCCTAATCCCTAATCCCTAATCCCTAATCCCTAATCCCTAATCCCTAATCCCTAATCCCTAATCCCTAATCCCTAATCCCTAATCCCTAATCCCTAATCCCTAATCCCTAATCCCTAATCCCTAATCCCTAATCCCTAATCCCTAATCCCTAATCCCTAATCCCTAATCCCTAATCCCTAATCCCTAATCCCTAATCCCTAATCCCTAATCCCTAATCCCTAATCCCTAATCCCTAATCCCTAATCCCTAATCCCTAATCCCTAATCCCTAATCCCTAATCCCTAATCCCTAATCCCTAATCCCTAATCCCTAATCCCTAATCCCTAATCCCTAATCCCTAATCCCTAATCCCTAATCCCTAATCCCTAATCCCTAATCCCTAATCCCTAATCCCTAATCCCTAATCCCTAATCCCTAATCCCTAATCCCTAATCCCTAATCCCTAATCCCTAATCCCTAATCCCTAATCCCTAATCCCTAATCCCTAATCCCTAATCCCTAATCCCTAATCCCTAATCCCTAATCCCTAATCCCTAATCCCTAATCCCTAATCCCTAATCCCTAATCCCTAATCCCTAATCCCTAATCCCTAATCCCTAATCCCTAATCCCTAATCCCTAATCCCTAATCCCTAATCCCTAATCCCTAATCCCTAATCCCTAATCCCTAATCCCTAATCCCTAATCCCTAATCCCTAATCCCTAATCCCTAATCCCTAATCCCTAATCCCTAATCCCTAATCCCTAATCCCTAATCCCTAATCCCTAATCCCTAATCCCTAATCCCTAATCCCTAATCCCTAATCCCTAATCCCTAATCCCTAATCCCTAATCCCTAATCCCTAATCCCTAATCCCTAATCCCTAATCCCTAATCCCTAATCCCTAATCCCTAATCCCTAATCCCTAATCCCTAATCCCTAATCCCTAATCCCTAATCCCTAATCCCTAATCCCTAATCCCTAATCCCTAATCCCTAATCCCTAATCCCTAATCCCTAATCCCTAATCCCTAATCCCTAATCCCTAATCCCTAATCCCTAATCCCTAATCCCTAATCCCTAATCCCTAATCCCTAATCCCTAATCCCTAATCCCTAATCCCTAATCCCTAATCCCTAATCCCTAATCCCTAATCCCTAATCCCTAATCCCTAATCCCTAATCCCTAATCCCTAATCCCTAATCCCTAATCCCTAATCCCTAATCCCTAATCCCTAATCCCTAATCCCTAATCCCTAATCCCTAATCCCTAATCCCTAATCCCTAATCCCTAATCCCTAATCCCTAATCCCTAATCCCTAATCCCTAATCCCTAATCCCTAATCCCTAATCCCTAATCCCTAATCCCTAATCCCTAATCCCTAATCCCTAATCCCTAATCCCTAATCCCTAATCCCTAATCCCTAATCCCTAATCCCTAATCCCTAATCCCTAATCCCTAATCCCTAATCCCTAATCCCTAATCCCTAATCCCTAATCCCTAATCCCTAATCCCTAATCCCTAATCCCTAATCCCTAATCCCTAATCCCTAATCCCTAATCCCTAATCCCTAATCCCTAATCCCTAATCCCTAATCCCTAATCCCTAATCCCTAATCCCTAATCCCTAATCCCTAATCCCTAATCCCTAATCCCTAATCCCTAATCCCTAATCCCTAATCCCTAATCCCTAATCCCTAATCCCTAATCCCTAATCCCTAATCCCTAATCCCTAATCCCTAATCCCTAATCCCTAATCCCTAATCCCTAATCCCTAATCCCTAATCCCTAATCCCTAATCCCTAATCCCTAATCCCTAATCCCTAATCCCTAATCCCTAATCCCTAATCCCTAATCCCTAATCCCTAATCCCTAATCCCTAATCCCTAATCCCTAATCCCTAATCCCTAATCCCTAATCCCTAATCCCTAATCCCTAATCCCTAATCCCTAATCCCTTAATCCCTAATCCCTAATCCCTAATCCCTAATCCCTAATCCCTAATCCCTAATCCCTAATCCCTAATCCCTAATCCCTAATCCCTAATCCCTAATCCCTAATCCCTAATCCCTAATCCCTAATCCCTAATCCCTAATCCCTAATCCCTAATCCCTAATCCCTAATCCCTAATCCCTAATCCCTAATCCCTAATCCCTAATCCCTAATCCCTAATCCCTAATCCCTAATCCCTAATCCCTAATCCCTAATCCCTAATCCCTAATCCCTAATCCCTAATCCCTAATCCCTAATCCCTAATCCCTAATCCCTAATCCCTAATCCCTAATCCCTAATCCCTAATCCCTAATCCCTAATCCCTAATCCCTAATCCCTAATCCCTAATCCCTAATCCCTAATCCCTAATCCCTAATCCCTAATCCCTAATCCCTAATCCCTAATCCCTAATCCCTAATCCCTAATCCCTAATCCCTAATCCCTAATCCCTAATCCCTAATCCCTAATCCCTAATCCCTAATCCCTAATCCCTAATCCCTAATCCCTAATCCCTAATCCCTAATCCCTAATCCCTAATCCCTAATCCCTAATCCCTAATCCCTAATCCCTAATCCCTAATCCCTAATCCCTAATCCCTAATCCCTAATCCCTAATCCCTAATCCCTAATCCCTAATCCCTAATCCCTAATCCCTAATCCCTAATCCCTAATCCCTAATCCCTAATCCCTAATCCCTAATCCCTAATCCCTAATCCCTAATCCCTAATCCCTAATCCCTAATCCCTAATCCCTAATCCCTAATCCCTAATCCCTAATCCCTAATCCCTAATCCCTAATCCCTAATCCCTAATCCCTAATCCCTAATCCCTAATCCCTAATCCCTAATCCCTAATCCCTAATCCCTAATCCCTAATCCCTAATCCCTAATCCCTAATCCCTAATCCCTATCCCTAATCCCTAATCCCTAATCCCTAATCCCTAATCCCTAATCCCTAATCCCTAATCCCTAATCCCTAATCCCTAATCCCTAATCCCTAATCCCTAATCCCTAATCCCTAATCCCTAATCCCTAATCCCTAATCCCTAATCCCTAATCCCTAATCCCTAATCCCTAATCCCTAATCCCTAATCCCTAATCCCTAATCCCTAATCCCTAATCCCTAATCCCTAATCCCTAATCCCTAATCCCTAATCCCTAATCCCTAATCCCTAATCCCTAATCCCTAATCCCTAATCCCTAATCCCTAATCCCTAATCCCTAATCCCTAATCCCTAATCCCTAATCCCTAATCCCTAATCCCTAATCCCTAATCCCTAATCCCTAATCCCTAATCCCTAATCCCTAATCCCTAATCCCTAATCCCTAATCCCTAATCCCTAATCCCTAATCCCTAATCCCTAATCCCTAATCCCTAATCCCTAATCCCTAATCCCTAATCCCTAATCCCTAATCCCTAATCCCTAATCCCTAATCCCTAATCCCTAATCCCTAATCCCTAATCCCTAATCCCTAATCCCTAATCCCTAATCCCTAATCCCTAATCCCTAATCCCTAATCCCTAATCCCTAATCCCTAATCCCTAATCCCTAATCCCTAATCCCTAATCCCTAATCCCTAATCCCTAATCCCTAATCCCTAATCCCTAATCCCTAATCCCTAATCCCTAATCCCTAATCCCTAATCCCTAAATCCCTAATCCCTAATCCCTAATCCCTAATCCCTAATCCCTAATCCCTAATCCCTAATCCCTAATCCCTAATCCCTAATCCCTAATCCCTAATCCCTAATCCCTAATCCCTAATCCCTAATCCCTAATCCCTAATCCCTAATCCCTAATCCCTAATCCCTAATCCCTAATCCCTAATCCCTAATCCCTAATCCCTAATCCCTAATCCCTAATCCCTAATCCCTAATCCCTAATCCCTAATCCCTAATCCCTAATCCCTAATCCCTAATCCCTAATCCCTAATCCCTAATCCCTAATCCCTAATCCCTAATCCCTAATCCCTAATCCCTAATCCCTAATCCCTAATCCCTAATCCCTAATCCCTAATCCCTAATCCCTAATCCCTAATCCCTAATCCCTAATCCCTAATCCCTAATCCCTAATCCCTAATCCCTAATCCCTAATCCCTAATCCCTAATCCCTAATCCCTAATCCCTAATCCCTAATCCCTAATCCCTAATCCCTAATCCCTAATCCCTAATCCCTAATCCCTAATCCCTAATCCCTAATCCCTAATCCCTAATCCCTAATCCCTAATCCCTAATCCCTAATCCCTAATCCCTAATCCCTAATCCCTAATCCCTAATCCCTAATCCCTAATCCCTAATCCCTAATCCCTAATCCCTAATCCCTAATCCCTAATCCCTAATCCCTAATCCCTAATCCCTAATCCCTAATCCCTAATCCCTAATCCCTAATCCCTAATCCCTAATCCCTAATCCCTAATCCCTAATCCCTAATCCCTAATCCCTAATCCCTAATCCCTAATCCCTAATCCCTAATCCCTAATCCCTAATCCCTAATCCCTAATCCCTAATCCCTAATCCCTAATCCCTAATCCCTAATCCCTAATCCCTAATCCCTAATCCCTAATCCCTAATCCCTAATCCCTAATCCCTAATCCCTAATCCCTAATCCCTAATCCCTAATCCCTAATCCCTAATCCCTAATCCCTAATCCCTAATCCCTAATCCCTAATCCCTAATCCCTAATCCCTAATCCCTAATCCCTAATCCCTAATCCCTAATCCCTAATCCCTAATCCCTAATCCCTAATCCCTAATCCCTAATCCCTAATCCCTAATCCCTAATCCCTAATCCCTAATCCCTAATCCCTAATCCCTAATCCCTAATCCCTAATCCCTAATCCCTAATCCCTAATCCCTAATCCCTAATCCCTAATCCCTAATCCCTAATCCCTAATCCCTAATCCCTAATCCCTAATCCCTAATCCCTAATCCCTAATCCCTAATCCCTAATCCCTAATCCCTAATCCCTAATCCCTAATCCCTAATCCCTAATCCCTAATCCCTAATCCCTAATCCCTAATCCCTAATCCCTAATCCCTAATCCCTAATCCCTAATCCTCTCCTAATCCCTAATCCCTAATCCCTAATCCCTAATCCCTAATCCCTAATCCCTAATCCCTAATCCCTAATCCCTAATCCCTAATCCCTAATCCCTAATCCCTAATCCCTAATCCCTAATCCCTAATCCCTAATCCCTAATCCCTAATCCCTAATCCCTAATCCCTAATCCCTAATCCCTAATCCCTAATCCCTAATCCCTAATCCCTAATCCCTAATCCCTAATCCCTAATCCCTAATCCCTAATCCCTAATCCCTAATCCCTAATCCCTAATCCCTAATCCCTAATCCCTAATCCCTAATCCCTAATCCCTAATCCCTAATCCCTAATCCCTAATCCCTAATCCCTAATCCCTAATCCCTAATCCCTAATCCCTAATCCCTAATCCCTAATCCCTAATCCCTAATCCCTAATCCCTAATCCCTAATCCCTAATCCCTAATCCCTAATCCCTAATCCCTAATCCCTAATCCCTAATCCCTAATCCCTAATCCCTAATCCCTAATCCCTAATCCCTAATCCCTAATCCCTAATCCCTAATCCCTAATCCCTAATCCCTAATCCCTAATCCCTAATCCCTAATCCCTAATCCCTAATCCCTAATCCCTAATCCCTAATCCCTAATCCCTAATCCCTAATCCCTAATCCCTAATCCCTAATCCCTAATCCCTAATCCCTAATCCCTAATCCCTAATCCCTAATCCCTAATCCCTAATCCCTAATCCCTAATCCCTAATCCCTAATCCCTAATCCCTAATCCCTAATCCCTAATCCCTAATCCCTAATCCCTAATCCCTAATCCCTAATCCCTAATCCCTAATCCCTAATCCCTAATCCCTAATCCCTAATCCCTAATCCCTAATCCCTAATCCCTAATCCCTAATCCCTAATCCCTAATCCCTAATCCCTAATCCCTAATCCCTAATCCCTAATCCCTAATCCCTAATCCCTAATCCCTAATCCCTAATCCCTAATCCCTAATCCCTAATCCCTAATCCCTAATCCCTAATCCCTAATCCCTAATCCCTAATCCCTAATCCCTAATCCCTAATCCCTAATCCCTAATCCCTAATCCCTAATCCCTAATCCCTAATCCCTAATCCCTAATCCCTAATCCCTAATCCCTAATCCCTAATCCCTAATCCCTAATCCCTAATCCCTAATCCCTAATCCCTAATCCCTAATCCCTAATCCCTAATCCCTAATCCCTAATCCCTAATCCCTAATCCCTAATCCCTAATCCCTAATCCCTAATCCCTAATCCCTAATCCCTAATCCCTAATCCCTAATCCCTAATCCCTAATCCCTAATCCCTAATCCCTAATCCCTAATCCCTAATCCCTAATCCCTAATCCCTAATCCCTAATCCCTAATCCCTAATCCCTAATCCCTAATCCCTAATCCCTAATCCCTAATCCCTAATCCCTAATCCCTAATCCCTAATCCCTAATCCCTAATCCCTAATCCCTAATCCCTAATCCCTAATCCCTAATCCCTAATCCCTAATCCCTAATCCCTAATCCCTAATCCCTAATCCCTAATCCCTAATCCCTAATCCCTAATCCCTAATCCCTAATCCCTAATCCCTAATCCCTAATCCCTAATCCCTAATCCCTAATCCCTAATCCCTAATCCCTAATCCCTAATCCCTAATCCCTAATCCCTAATCCCTAATCCCTAATCCCTAATCCCTAATCCCTAATCCCTAATCCCTAATCCCTAATCCCTAATCCCTAATCCCTAATCCCTAATCCCTAATCCCTAATCCCTAATCCCTAATCCCTAATCCCTAATCCCTAATCCCTAATCCCTAATCCCTAATCCCTAATCCCTAATCCCTAATCCCTAATCCCTAATCCCTAATCCCTAATCCCTAATCCCTAATCCCTAATCCCTAATCCCTAATCCCTAATCCCTAATCCCTAATCCCTAATCCCTAATCCCTAATCCCTAATCCCTAATCCCTAATCCCTAATCCCTAATCCCTAATCCCTAATCCCTAATCCCTAATCCCTAATCCCTAATCCCTAATCCCTAATCCCTAATCCCTAATCCCTAATCCCTAATCCCTAATCCCTAATCCCTAATCCCTAATCCCTAATCCCTAATCCCTAATCCCTAATCCCTAATCCCTAATCCCTAATCCCTAATCCCTAATCCCTAATCCCTAATCCCTAATCCCTAATCCCTAATCCCTAATCCCTAATCCCTAATCCCTAATCCCTAATCCCTAATCCCTAATCCCTAATCCCTAATCCCTAATCCCTAATCCCTAATCCCTAATCCCTAATCCCTAATCCCTAATCCCTAATCCCTAATCCCTAATCCCTAATCCCTAATCCCTAATCCCTAATCCCTAATCCCTAATCCCTAATCCCTAATCCCTAATCCCTAATCCCTAATCCCTAATCCCTAATCCCTAATCCCTAATCCCTAATCCCTAATCCCTAATCCCTAATCCCTAATCCCTAATCCCTAATCCCTAATCCCTAATCCCTAATCCCTAATCCCTAATCCCTAATCCCTAATCCCTAATCCCTAATCCCTAATCCCTAATCCCTAATCCCTAATCCCTAATCCCTAATCCCTAATCCCTAATCCCTAATCCCTAATCCCTAATCCCTAATCCCTAATCCCTAATCCCTAATCCCTAATCCCTAATCCCTAATCCCTAATCCCTAATCCCTAATCCCTAATCCCTAATCCCTAATCCCTAATCCCTAATCCCTAATCCCTAATCCCTAATCCCTAATCCCTAATCCCTAATCCCTAATCCCTAATCCCTAATCCCTAATCCCTAATCCCTAATCCCTAATCCCTAATCCCTAATCCCTAATCCCTAATCCCTAATCCCTAATCCCTAATCCCTAATCCCTAATCCCTAATCCCTAATCCCTAATCCCTAATCCCTAATCCCTAATCCCTAATCCCTAATCCCTAATCCCTAATCCCTAATCCCTAATCCCTAATCCCTAATCCCTAATCCCTAATCCCTAATCCCTAATCCCTAATCCCTAATCCCTAATCCCTAATCCCTAATCCCTAATCCCTAATCCCTAATCCCTAATCCCTAATCCCTAATCCCTAATCCCTAATCCCTAATCCCTAATCCCTAATCCCTAATCCCTAATCCCTAATCCCTAATCCCTAATCCCTAATCCCTAATCCCTAATCCCTAATCCCTAATCCCTAATCCCTAATCCCTAATCCCTAATCCCTAATCCCTAATCCCTAATCCCTAATCCCTAATCCCTAATCCCTAATCCCTAATCCCTAATCCCTAATCCCTAATCCCTAATCCCTAATCCCTAATCCCTAATCCCTAATCCCTAATCCCTAATCCCTAATCCCTAATCCCTAATCCCTAATCCCTAATCCCTAATCCCTAATCCCTAATCCCTAATCCCTAATCCCTAATCCCTAATCCCTAATCCCTAATCCCTAATCCCTAATCCCTAATCCCTAATCCCTAATCCCTAATCCCTAATCCCTAATCCCTAATCCCTAATCCCTAATCCCTAATCCCTAATCCCTAATCCCTAATCCCTAATCCCTAATCCCTAATCCCTAATCCCTAATCCCTAATCCCTAATCCCTAATCCCTAATCCCTAATCCCTAATCCCTAATCCCTAATCCCTAATCCCTAATCCCTAATCCCTAATCCCTAATCCCTAATCCCTAATCCCTAATCCCTAATCCCTAATCCCTAATCCCTAATCCCTAATCCCTAATCCCTAATCCCTAATCCCTAATCCCTAATCCCTAATCCCTAATCCCTAATCCCTAATCCCTAATCCCTAATCCCTAATCCCTAATCCCTAATCCCTAATCCCTAATCCCTAATCCCTAATCCCTAATCCCTAATCCCTAATCCCTAATCCCTAATCCCTAATCCCTAATCCCTAATCCCTAATCCCTAATCCCTAATCCCTAATCCCTAATCCCTAATCCCTAATCCCTAATCCCTAATCCCTAATCCCTAATCCCTAATCCCTAATCCCTAATCCCTAATCCCTAATCCCTAATCCCTAATCCCTAATCCCTAATCCCTAATCCCTAATCCCTAATCCCTAATCCCTAATCCCTAATCCCTAATCCCTAATCCCTAATCCCTAATCCCTAATCCCTAATCCCTAATCCCTAATCCCTAATCCCTAATCCCTAATCCCTAATCCCTAATCCCTAATCCCTAATCCCTAATCCCTAATCCCTAATCCCTAATCCCTAATCCCTAATCCCTAATCCCTAATCCCTAATCCCTAATCCCTAATCCCTAATCCCTAATCCCTAATCCCTAATCCCTAATCCCTAATCCCTAATCCCTAATCCCTAATCCCTAATCCCTAATCCCTAATCCCTAATCCCTAATCCCTAATCCCTAATCCCTAATCCCTAATCCCTAATCCCTAATCCCTAATCCCTAATCCCTAATCCCTAATCCCTAATCCCTAATCCCTAATCCCTAATCCCTAATCCCTAATCCCTAATCCCTAATCCCTAATCCCTAATCCCTAATCCCTAATCCCTAATCCCTAATCCCTAATCCCTAATCCCTAATCCCTAATCCCTAATCCCTAATCCCTAATCCCTAATCCCTAATCCCTAATCCCTAATCCCTAATCCCTAATCCCTAATCCCTAATCCCTAATCCCTAATCCCTAATCCCTAATCCCTAATCCCTAATCCCTAATCCCTAATCCCTAATCCCTAATCCCTAATCCCTAATCCCTAATCCCTAATCCCTAATCCCTAATCCCTAATCCCTAATCCCTAATCCCTAATCCCTAATCCCTAATCCCTAATCCCTAATCCCTAATCCCTAATCCCTAATCCCTAATCCCTAATCCCTAATCCCTAATCCCTAATCCCTAATCCCTAATCCCTAATCCCTAATCCCTAATCCCTAATCCCTAATCCCTAATCCCTAATCCCTAATCCCTAATCCCTAATCCCTAATCCCTAATCCCTAATCCCTAATCCCTAATCCCTAATCCCTAATCCCTAATCCCTAATCCCTAATCCCTAATCCCTAATCCCTAATCCCTAATCCCTAATCCCTAATCCCTAATCCCTAATCCCTAATCCCTAATCCCTAATCCCTAATCCCTAATCCCTAATCCCTAATCCCTAATCCCTAATCCCTAATCCCTAATCCCTAATCCCTAATCCCTAATCCCTAATCCCTAATCCCTAATCCCTAATCCCTAATCCCTAATCCCTAATCCCTAATCCCTAATCCCTAATCCCTAATCCCTAATCCCTAATCCCTAATCCCTAATCCCTAATCCCTAATCCCTAATCCCTAATCCCTAATCCCTAATCCCTAATCCCTAATCCCTAATCCCTAATCCCTAATCCCTAATCCCTAATCCCTAATCCCTAATCCCTAATCCCTAATCCCTAATCCCTAATCCCTAATCCCTAATCCCTAATCCCTAATCCCTAATCCCTAATCCCTAATCCCTAATCCCTAATCCCTAATCCCTAATCCCTAATCCCTAATCCCTAATCCCTAATCCCTAATCCCTAATCCCTAATCCCTAATCCCTAATCCCTAATCCCTAATCCCTAATCCCTAATCCCTAATCCCTAATCCCTAATCCCTAATCCCTAATCCCTAATCCCTAATCCCTAATCCCTAATCCCTAATCCCTAATCCCTAATCCCTAATCCCTAATCCCTAATCCCTAATCCCTAATCCCTAATCCCTAATCCCTAATCCCTAATCCCTAATCCCTAATCCCTAATCCCTAATCCCTAATCCCTAATCCCTAATCCCTAATCCCTAATCCCTAATCCCTAATCCCTAATCCCTAATCCCTAATCCCTAATCCCTAATCCCTAATCCCTAATCCCTAATCCCTAATCCCTAATCCCTAATCCCTAATCCCTAATCCCTAATCCCTAATCCCTAATCCCTAATCCCTAATCCCTAATCCCTAATCCCTAATCCCTAATCCCTAATCCCTAATCCCTAATCCCTAATCCCTAATCCCTAATCCCTAATCCCTAATCCCTAATCCCTAATCCCTAATCCCTAATCCCTAATCCCTAATCCCTAATCCCTAATCCCTAATCCCTAATCCCTAATCCCTAATCCCTAATCCCTAATCCCTAATCCCTAATCCCTAATCCCTAATCCCTAATCCCTAATCCCTAATCCCTAATCCCTAATCCCTAATCCCTAATCCCTAATCCCTAATCCCTAATCCCTAATCCCTAATCCCTAATCCCTAATCCCTAATCCCTAATCCCTAATCCCTAATCCCTAATCCCTAATCCCTAATCCCTAATCCCTAATCCCTAATCCCTAATCCCTAATCCCTAATCCCTAATCCCTAATCCCTAATCCCTAATCCCTAATCCCTAATCCCTAATCCCTAATCCCTAATCCCTAATCCCTAATCCCTAATCCCTAATCCCTAATCCCTAATCCCTAATCCCTAATCCCTAATCCCTAATCCCTAATCCCTAATCCCTAATCCCTAATCCCTAATCCCTAATCCCTAATCCCTAATCCCTAATCCCTAATCCCTAATCCCTAATCCCTAATCCCTAATCCCTAATCCCTAATCCCTAATCCCTAATCCCTAATCCCTAATCCCTAATCCCTAATCCCTAATCCCTAATCCCTAATCCCTAATCCCTAATCCCTAATCCCTAATCCCTAATCCCTAATCCCTAATCCCTAATCCCTAATCCCTAATCCCTAATCCCTAATCCCTAATCCCTAATCCCTAATCCCTAATCCCTAATCCCTAATCCCTAATCCCTAATCCCTAATCCCTAATCCCTAATCCCTAATCCCTAATCCCTAATCCCTAATCCCTAATCCCTAATCCCTAATCCCTAATCCCTAATCCCTAATCCCTAATCCCTAATCCCTAATCCCTAATCCCTAATCCCTAATCCCTAATCCCTAATCCCTAATCCCTAATCCCTAATCCCTAATCCCTAATCCCTAATCCCTAATCCCTAATCCCTAATCCCTAATCCCTAATCCCTAATCCCTAATCCCTAATCCCTAATCCCTAATCCCTAATCCCTAATCCCTAATCCCTAATCCCTAATCCCTAATCCCTAATCCCTAATCCCTAATCCCTAATCCCTAATCCCTAATCCCTAATCCCTAATCCCTAATCCCTAATCCCTAATCCCTAATCCCTAATCCCTAATCCCTAATCCCTAATCCCTAATCCCTAATCCCTAATCCCTAATCCCTAATCCCTAATCCCTAATCCCTAATCCCTAATCCCTAATCCCTAATCCCTAATCCCTAATCCCTAATCCCTAATCCCTAATCCCTAATCCCTAATCCCTAATCCCTAATCCCTAATCCCTAATCCCTAATCCCTAATCCCTAATCCCTAATCCCTAATCCCTAATCCCTAATCCCTAATCCCTAATCCCTAATCCCTAATCCCTAATCCCTAATCCCTAATCCCTAATCCCTAATCCCTAATCCCTAATCCCTAATCCCTAATCCCTAATCCCTAATCCCTAATCCCTAATCCCTAATCCCTAATCCCTAATCCCTAATCCCTAATCCCTAATCCCTAATCCCTAATCCCTAATCCCTAATCCCTAATCCCTAATCCCTAATCCCTAATCCCTAATCCCTAATCCCTAATCCCTAATCCCTAATCCCTAATCCCTAATCCCTAATCCCTAATCCCTAATCCCTAATCCCTAATCCCTAATCCCTAATCCCTAATCCCTAATCCCTAATCCCTAATCCCTAATCCCTAATCCCTAATCCCTAATCCCTAATCCCTAATCCCTAATCCCTAATCCCTAATCCCTAATCCCTAATCCCTAATCCCTAATCCCTAATCCCTAATCCCTAATCCCTAATCCCTAATCCCTAATCCCTAATCCCTAATCCCTAATCCCTAATCCCTAATCCCTAATCCCTAATCCCTAATCCCTAATCCCTAATCCCTAATCCCTAATCCCTAATCCCTAATCCCTAATCCCTAATCCCTAATCCCTAATCCCTAATCCCTAATCCCTAATCCCTAATCCCTAATCCCTAATCCCTAATCCCTAATCCCTAATCCCTAATCCCTAATCCCTAATCCCTAATCCCTAATCCCTAATCCCTAATCCCTAATCCCTAATCCCTAATCCCTAATCCCTAATCCCTAATCCCTAATCCCTAATCCCTAATCCCTAATCCCTAATCCCTAATCCCTAATCCCTAATCCCTAATCCCTAATCCCTAATCCCTAATCCCTAATCCCTAATCCCTAATCCCTAATCCCTAATCCCTAATCCCTAATCCCTAATCCCTAATCCCTAATCCCTAATCCCTAATCCCTAATCCCTAATCCCTAATCCCTAATCCCTAATCCCTAATCCCTAATCCCTAATCCCTAATCCCTAATCCCTAATCCCTAATCCCTAATCCCTAATCCCTAATCCCTAATCCCTAATCCCTAATCCCTAATCCCTAATCCCTAATCCCTAATCCCTAATCCCTAATCCCTAATCCCTAATCCCTAATCCCTAATCCCTAATCCCTAATCCCTAATCCCTAATCCCTAATCCCTAATCCCTAATCCCTAATCCCTAATCCCTAATCCCTAATCCCTAATCCCTAATCCCTAATCCCTAATCCCTAATCCCTAATCCCTAATCCCTAATCCCTAATCCCTAATCCCTAATCCCTAATCCCTAATCCCTAATCCCTAATCCCTAATCCCTAATCCCTAATCCCTAATCCCTAATCCCTAATCCCTAATCCCTAATCCCTAATCCCTAATCCCTAATCCCTAATCCCTAATCCCTAATCCCTAATCCCTAATCCCTAATCCCTAATCCCTAATCCCTAATCCCTAATCCCTAATCCCTAATCCCTAATCCCTAATCCCTAATCCCTAATCCCTAATCCCTAATCCCTAATCCCTAATCCCTAATCCCTAATCCCTAATCCCTAATCCCTAATCCCTAATCCCTAATCCCTAATCCCTAATCCCTAATCCCTAATCCCTAATCCCTAATCCCTAATCCCTAATCCCTAATCCCTAATCCCTAATCCCTAATCCCTAATCCCTAATCCCTAATCCCTAATCCCTAATCCCTAATCCCTAATCCCTAATCCCTAATCCCTAATCCCTAATCCCTAATCCCTAATCCCTAATCCCTAATCCCTAATCCCTAATCCCTAATCCCTAATCCCTAATCCCTAATCCCTAATCCCTAATCCCTAATCCCTAATCCCTAATCCCTAATCCCTAATCCCTAATCCCTAATCCCTAATCCCTAATCCCTAATCCCTAATCCCTAATCCCTAATCCCTAATCCCTAATCCCTAATCCCTAATCCCTAATCCCTAATCCCTAATCCCTAATCCCTAATCCCTAATCCCTAATCCCTAATCCCTAATCCCTAATCCCTAATCCCTAATCCCTAATCCCTAATCCCTAATCCCTAATCCCTAATCCCTAATCCCTAATCCCTAATCCCTAATCCCTAATCCCTAATCCCTAATCCCTAATCCCTAATCCCTAATCCCTAATCCCTAATCCCTAATCCCTAATCCCTAATCCCTAATCCCTAATCCCTAATCCCTAATCCCTAATCCCTAATCCCTAATCCCTAATCCCTAATCCCTAATCCCTAATCCCTAATCCCTAATCCCTAATCCCTAATCCCTAATCCCTAATCCCTAATCCCTAATCCCTAATCCCTAATCCCTAATCCCTAATCCCTAATCCCTAATCCCTAATCCCTAATCCCTAATCCCTAATCCCTAATCCCTAATCCCTAATCCCTAATCCCTAATCCCTAATCCCTAATCCCTAATCCCTAATCCCTAATCCCTAATCCCTAATCCCTAATCCCTAATCCCTAATCCCTAATCCCTAATCCCTAATCCCTAATCCCTAATCCCTAATCCCTAATCCCTAATCCCTAATCCCTAATCCCTAATCCCTAATCCCTAATCCCTAATCCCTAATCCCTAATCCCTAATCCCTAATCCCTAATCCCTAATCCCTAATCCCTAATCCCTAATCCCTAATCCCTAATCCCTAATCCCTAATCCCTAATCCCTAATCCCTAATCCCTAATCCCTAATCCCTAATCCCTAATCCCTAATCCCTAATCCCTAATCCCTAATCCCTAATCCCTAATCCCTAATCCCTAATCCCTAATCCCTAATCCCTAATCCCTAATCCCTAATCCCTAATCCCTAATCCCTAATCCCTAATCCCTAATCCCTAATCCCTAATCCCTAATCCCTAATCCCTAATCCCTAATCCCTAATCCCTAATCCCTAATCCCTAATCCCTAATCCCTAATCCCTAATCCCTAATCCCTAATCCCTAATCCCTAATCCCTAATCCCTAATCCCTAATCCCTAATCCCTAATCCCTAATCCCTAATCCCTAATCCCTAATCCCTAATCCCTAATCCCTAATCCCTAATCCCTAATCCCTAATCCCTAATCCCTAATCCCTAATCCCTAATCCCTAATCCCTAATCCCTAATCCCTAATCCCTAATCCCTAATCCCTAATCCCTAATCCCTAATCCCTAATCCCTAATCCCTAATCCCTAATCCCTAATCCCTAATCCCTAATCCCTAATCCCTAATCCCTAATCCCTAATCCCTAATCCCTAATCCCTAATCCCTAATCCCTAATCCCTAATCCCTAATCCCTAATCCCTAATCCCTAATCCCTAATCCCTAATCCCTAATCCCTAATCCCTAATCCCTAATCCCTAATCCCTAATCCCTAATCCCTAATCCCTAATCCCTAATCCCTAATCCCTAATCCCTAATCCCTAATCCCTAATCCCTAATCCCTAATCCCTAATCCCTAATCCCTAATCCCTAATCCCTAATCCCTAATCCCTAATCCCTAATCCCTAATCCCTAATCCCTAATCCCTAATCCCTAATCCCTAATCCCTAATCCCTAATCCCTAATCCCTAATCCCTAATCCCTAATCCCTAATCCCTAATCCCTAATCCCTAATCCCTAATCCCTAATCCCTAATCCCTAATCCCTAATCCCTAATCCCTAATCCCTAATCCCTAATCCCTAATCCCTAATCCCTAATCCCTAATCCCTAATCCCTAATCCCTAATCCCTAATCCCTAATCCCTAATCCCTAATCCCTAATCCCTAATCCCTAATCCCTAATCCCTAATCCCTAATCCCTAATCCCTAATCCCTAATCCCTAATCCCTAATCCCTAATCCCTAATCCCTAATCCCTAATCCCTAATCCCTAATCCCTAATCCCTAATCCCTAATCCCTAATCCCTAATCCCTAATCCCTAATCCCTAATCCCTAATCCCTAATCCCTAATCCCTAATCCCTAATCCCTAATCCCTAATCCCTAATCCCTAATCCCTAATCCCTAATCCCTAATCCCTAATCCCTAATCCCTAATCCCTAATCCCTAATCCCTAATCCCTAATCCCTAATCCCTAATCCCTAATCCCTAATCCCTAATCCCTAATCCCTAATCCCTAATCCCTAATCCCTAATCCCTAATCCCTAATCCCTAATCCCTAATCCCTAATCCCTAATCCCTAATCCCTAATCCCTAATCCCTAATCCCTAATCCCTAATCCCTAATCCCTAATCCCTAATCCCTAATCCCTAATCCCTAATCCCTAATCCCTAATCCCTAATCCCTAATCCCTAATCCCTAATCCCTAATCCCTAATCCCTAATCCCTAATCCCTAATCCCTAATCCCTAATCCCTAATCCCTAATCCCTAATCCCTAATCCCTAATCCCTAATCCCTAATCCCTAATCCCTAATCCCTAATCCCTAATCCCTAATCCCTAATCCCTAATCCCTAATCCCTAATCCCTAATCCCTAATCCCTAATCCCTAATCCCTAATCCCTAATCCCTAATCCCTAATCCCTAATCCCTAATCCCTAATCCCTAATCCCTAATCCCTAATCCCTAATCCCTAATCCCTAATCCCTAATCCCTAATCCCTAATCCCTAATCCCTAATCCCTAATCCCTAATCCCTAATCCCTAATCCCTAATCCCTAATCCCTAATCCCTAATCCCTAATCCCTAATCCCTAATCCCTAATCCCTAATCCCTAATCCCTAATCCCTAATCCCTAATCCCTAATCCCTAATCCCTAATCCCTAATCCCTAATCCCTAATCCCTAATCCCTAATCCCTAATCCCTAATCCCTAATCCCTAATCCCTAATCCCTAATCCCTAATCCCTAATCCCTAATCCCTAATCCCTAATCCCTAATCCCTAATCCCTAATCCCTAATCCCTAATCCCTAATCCCTAATCCCTAATCCCTAATCCCTAATCCCTAATCCCTAATCCCTAATCCCTAATCCCTAATCCCTAATCCCTAATCCCTAATCCCTAATCCCTAATCCCTAATCCCTAATCCCTAATCCCTAATCCCTAATCCCTAATCCCTAATCCCTAATCCCTAATCCCTAATCCCTAATCCCTAATCCCTAATCCCTAATCCCTAATCCCTAATCCCTAATCCCTAATCCCTAATCCCTAATCCCTAATCCCTAATCCCTAATCCCTAATCCCTAATCCCTAATCCCTAATCCCTAATCCCTAATCCCTAATCCCTAATCCCTAATCCCTAATCCCTAATCCCTAATCCCTAATCCCTAATCCCTAATCCCTAATCCCTAATCCCTAATCCCTAATCCCTAATCCCTAATCCCTAATCCCTAATCCCTAATCCCTAATCCCTAATCCCTAATCCCTAATCCCTAATCCCTAATCCCTAATCCCTAATCCCTAATCCCTAATCCCTAATCCCTAATCCCTAATCCCTAATCCCTAATCCCTAATCCCTAATCCCTAATCCCTAATCCCTAATCCCTAATCCCTAATCCCTAATCCCTAATCCCTAATCCCTAATCCCTAATCCCTAATCCCTAATCCCTAATCCCTAATCCCTAATCCCTAATCCCTAATCCCTAATCCCTAATCCCTAATCCCTAATCCCTAATCCCTAATCCCTAATCCCTAATCCCTAATCCCTAATCCCTAATCCCTAATCCCTAATCCCTAATCCCTAATCCCTAATCCCTAATCCCTAATCCCTAATCCCTAATCCCTAATCCCTAATCCCTAATCCCTAATCCCTAATCCCTAATCCCTAATCCCTAATCCCTAATCCCTAATCCCTAATCCCTAATCCCTAATCCCTAATCCCTAATCCCTAATCCCTAATCCCTAATCCCTAATCCCTAATCCCTAATCCCTAATCCCTAATCCCTAATCCCTAATCCCTAATCCCTAATCCCTAATCCCTAATCCCTAATCCCTAATCCCTAATCCCTAATCCCTAATCCCTAATCCCTAATCCCTAATCCCTAATCCCTAATCCCTAATCCCTAATCCCTAATCCCTAATCCCTAATCCCTAATCCCTAATCCCTAATCCCTAATCCCTAATCCCTAATCCCTAATCCCTAATCCCTAATCCCTAATCCCTAATCCCTAATCCCTAATCCCTAATCCCTAATCCCTAATCCCTAATCCCTAATCCCTAATCCCTAATCCCTAATCCCTAATCCCTAATCCCTAATCCCTAATCCCTAATCCCTAATCCCTAATCCCTAATCCCTAATCCCTAATCCCTAATCCCTAATCCCTAATCCCTAATCCCTAATCCCTAATCCCTAATCCCTAATCCCTAATCCCTAATCCCTAATCCCTAATCCCTAATCCCTAATCCCTAATCCCTAATCCCTAATCCCTAATCCCTAATCCCTAATCCCTAATCCCTAATCCCTAATCCCTAATCCCTAATCCCTAATCCCTAATCCCTAATCCCTAATCCCTAATCCCTAATCCCTAATCCCTAATCCCTAATCCCTAATCCCTAATCCCTAATCCCTAATCCCTAATCCCTAATCCCTAATCCCTAATCCCTAATCCCTAATCCCTAATCCCTAATCCCTAATCCCTAATCCCTAATCCCTAATCCCTAATCCCTAATCCCTAATCCCTAATCCCTAATCCCTAATCCCTAATCCCTAATCCCTAATCCCTAATCCCTAATCCCTAATCCCTAATCCCTAATCCCTAATCCCTAATCCCTAATCCCTAATCCCTAATCCCTAATCCCTAATCCCTAATCCCTAATCCCTAATCCCTAATCCCTAATCCCTAATCCCTAATCCCTAATCCCTAATCCCTAATCCCTAATCCCTAATCCCTAATCCCTAATCCCTAATCCCTAATCCCTAATCCCTAATCCCTAATCCCTAATCCCTAATCCCTAATCCCTAATCCCTAATCCCTAATCCCTAATCCCTAATCCCTAATCCCTAATCCCTAATCCCTAATCCCTAATCCCTAATCCCTAATCCCTAATCCCTAATCCCTAATCCCTAATCCCTAATCCCTAATCCCTAATCCCTAATCCCTAATCCCTAATCCCTAATCCCTAATCCCTAATCCCTAATCCCTAATCCCTAATCCCTAATCCCTAATCCCTAATCCCTAATCCCTAATCCCTAATCCCTAATCCCTAATCCCTAATCCCTAATCCCTAATCCCTAATCCCTAATCCCTAATCCCTAATCCCTAATCCCTAATCCCTAATCCCTAATCCCTAATCCCTAATCCCTAATCCCTAATCCCTAATCCCTAATCCCTAATCCCTAATCCCTAATCCCTAATCCCTAATCCCTAATCCCTAATCCCTAATCCCTAATCCCTAATCCCTAATCCCTAATCCCTAATCCCTAATCCCTAATCCCTAATCCCTAATCCCTAATCCCTAATCCCTAATCCCTAATCCCTAATCCCTAATCCCTAATCCCTAATCCCTAATCCCTAATCCCTAATCCCTAATCCCTAATCCCTAATCCCTAATCCCTAATCCCTAATCCCTAATCCCTAATCCCTAATCCCTAATCCCTAATCCCTAATCCCTAATCCCTAATCCCTAATCCCTAATCCCTAATCCCTAATCCCTAATCCCTAATCCCTAATCCCTAATCCCTAATCCCTAATCCCTAATCCCTAATCCCTAATCCCTAATCCCTAATCCCTAATCCCTAATCCCTAATCCCTAATCCCTAATCCCTAATCCCTAATCCCTAATCCCTAATCCCTAATCCCTAATCCCTAATCCCTAATCCCTAATCCCTAATCCCTAATCCCTAATCCCTAATCCCTAATCCCTAATCCCTAATCCCTAATCCCTAATCCCTAATCCCTAATCCCTAATCCCTAATCCCTAATCCCTAATCCCTAATCCCTAATCCCTAATCCCTAATCCCTAATCCCTAATCCCTAATCCCTAATCCCTAATCCCTAATCCCTAATCCCTAATCCCTAATCCCTAATCCCTAATCCCTAATCCCTAATCCCTAATCCCTAATCCCTAATCCCTAATCCCTAATCCCTAATCCCTAATCCCTAATCCCTAATCCCTAATCCCTAATCCCTAATCCCTAATCCCTAATCCCTAATCCCTAATCCCTAATCCCTAATCCCTAATCCCTAATCCCTAATCCCTAATCCCTAATCCCTAATCCCTAATCCCTAATCCCTAATCCCTAATCCCTAATCCCTAATCCCTAATCCCTAATCCCTAATCCCTAATCCCTAATCCCTAATCCCTAATCCCTAATCCCTAATCCCTAATCCCTAATCCCTAATCCCTAATCCCTAATCCCTAATCCCTAATCCCTAATCCCTAATCCCTAATCCCTAATCCCTAATCCCTAATCCCTAATCCCTAATCCCTAATCCCTAATCCCTAATCCCTAATCCCTAATCCCTAATCCCTAATCCCTAATCCCTAATCCCTAATCCCTAATCCCTAATCCCTAATCCCTAATCCCTAATCCCTAATCCCTAATCCCTAATCCCTAATCCCTAATCCCTAATCCCTAATCCCTAATCCCTAATCCCTAATCCCTAATCCCTAATCCCTAATCCCTAATCCCTAATCCCTAATCCCTAATCCCTAATCCCTAATCCCTAATCCCTAATCCCTAATCCCTAATCCCTAATCCCTAATCCCTAATCCCTAATCCCTAATCCCTAATCCCTAATCCCTAATCCCTAATCCCTAATCCCTAATCCCTAATCCCTAATCCCTAATCCCTAATCCCTAATCCCTAATCCCTAATCCCTAATCCCTAATCCCTAATCCCTAATCCCTAATCCCTAATCCCTAATCCCTAATCCCTAATCCCTAATCCCTAATCCCTAATCCCTAATCCCTAATCCCTAATCCCTAATCCCTAATCCCTAATCCCTAATCCCTAATCCCTAATCCCTAATCCCTAATCCCTAATCCCTAATCCCTAATCCCTAATCCCTAATCCCTAATCCCTAATCCCTAATCCCTAATCCCTAATCCCTAATCCCTAATCCCTAATCCCTAATCCCTAATCCCTAATCCCTAATCCCTAATCCCTAATCCCTAATCCCTAATCCCTAATCCCTAATCCCTAATCCCTAATCCCTAATCCCTAATCCCTACAATCCCTAATCCCTAATCCCTAATCCCTAATCCCTAATCCCTAATCCCTAATCCCTAATCCCTAATCCCTAATCCCTAATCCCTAATCCCTAATCCCTAATCCCTAATCCCTAATCCCTAATCCCTAATCCCTAATCCCTAATCCCTAATCCCTAATCCCTAATCCCTAATCCCTAATCCCTAATCCCTAATCCCTAATCCCTAATCCCTAATCCCTAATCCCTAATCCCTAATCCCTAATCCCTAATCCCTAATCCCTAATCCCTAATCCCTAATCCCTAATCCCTAATCCCTAATCCCTAATCCCTAATCCCTAATCCCTAATCCCTAATCCCTAATCCCTAATCCCTAATCCCTAATCCCTAATCCCTAATCCCTAATCCCTAATCCCTAATCCCTAATCCCTAATCCCTAATCCCTAATCCCTAATCCCTAATCCCTAATCCCTAATCCCTAATCCCTAATCCCT
>JAIUJO010002864.1:0-23867 GCA_023846275.1 Vanilla planifolia
TATATGACGGGATTGCCCGATATTGTCATTCTTGTTGATCAGCAAGAAGAATATACGGCTCTTCGAGAATGTGTCATTTTAGGTATTCCGACAATTTGTTTCATTGATACAAATTGTGACCCAGATATTGCAGATATTTCGATTCCGGCCAACGATGATACTATAGCTTCGATTCGATTGATTCTGACAAAATGAGTATCCGCAATTTGTGAGGGTCGTTCTAGCTATATATCTAGAGCTATATAAAATGGATATCCCAAATGGTGGATTCTCTTTGAGTCTTTGAGAATGAAGTCTGATGAAGTCTGATAATGAATAAGAAGATGAGTTTCTAATTCAGATAAGAAGAAGTTCGTTTTTGGCGAACTCCATGAATTTCTGTTTTTGATTGGTTACTCTTTTTGTTTGGATTTTTGGAAGTGTTTTCATTTTGTTCTTTTGATTGAGATTTATGTTATGTTTTTTTTGATGTGATTTCTTGGTATCCTCAATATAGATTGACTTGACGATTCATCAATGAATTGAATTGATAAATTCATTGATGAACGTAGATCAATTGATAAAGAGATGGTGGAATCCAAAGAATTCCTTTGTGGAAGTTGGATTTCTGTTAGAGGACAATATGAATACCATGTTCCATTAAACCACTGAAAGGGTTATACGATATATCAGGTGTAGAAGTAGGCCAACATTTCGATTGGCAAATCGGAGGTTTACAAATTCATGCCCAAGTACTTATCACTTCTTGGGTTGTCATTGCTATATTATTAGGTTCAGTCATCACAGCTGTTCGAAATCCACAAACCATTCCGGCCGGCGGTCAGAATTTCTTCGAATATGTCCTTGAATTTCTTCGAGACTTGAGCAAAACCCAGATTGGAGAGGAGTATGGCCCTTGGGTTCCCTTTATTGGAACGATGTTCCTATTTCTTTTTGTTTCTAACTGGTCAGGTGCTCTTTGACCTTGGAAAATCATAAAGTGACCTCATGGGGAGTTAGCTGCGCCCACGAATGATATAAATACTACTGTTGCTTTAGCTTGACCCACGTCAGTGGCATATTTGGTTTCGGGTCTTAGCAAAAAAGGATTGGGATATTTCGGAAAATACATTCCACCAACTCCAAGACTTTGACCAATTCATATCCTAGAAGATTTCACAAAACCTTTCTCTCTTAGTTTTCGACTTTTCGGAAATATATTGGCTGATGAATTAGTAGTTGTTGTTCTTGTTTCTTGAGTGCCTTCGATAGTTCCTATACCTGTCATGTTTCTTGGATTATTGACAAGCGGTATTCAAGCTCTGATTTTTGCAACTTTGGCTGCGGCTTATATAGGTGAATCTATGGAGGGACATCATTGACTCACTTTATGAAATAGTCTTTTTTGAAGTTGATCCCAATCTATGAATCAGAAATCTATGAATCAGATATATATCCTCTATTTGAATATTCATTCGATTATTCTATTATATAATGTACTTTCTTGTGGTTTTTTAGACTTTTTCATTTCTTTTTTTCATTTATGAATTGATTATTCGATTTATTCTATTTACTTGATTTGACTTTCTTTCTGATTTGATTTCTTGATTTGATGAATATCAAGAAAAGAATCACTACTTACGCGCTGGGCGCGCTGGGAGAGCGCTAGAGCCTGCAAATGACCCCGCAAACTCCATCAAATAGCTAGGGCATTCTACGAGGCCGTATGCTGGCCTCCGATAAAGTGAGAGCAAAAGCATTTGACCCAAGCCCATTCCAGAGGAACAACTTAGGAACAGGCGAAATACCACACATCCAGAGGCAATAGGAGATGGATTTGGATCTCTTCTATTTGAACCTGATGGATCTTTCCCGGTTCTTCTTAATGAGGAAGGTTTTGTTTCTTTGATCAAGCTAGAGTCCGGAAGTGAAAGATGAGCCGAAAGAAGGGGATCTCAATCCAATGAGTCCACGCTCCAACCAGCCAACCCTGCCCTACGTTCGACCCTTCCAGCTAGTGACTCATTCTCCCCTGGCCTGGTTCCAGAGTCAGTTGCAGTTTCAGTCCCTATAGCCCGCGGGATCGAGCGAGAAAGGAAGTTTCATTGAGAGAGTTCCGATGCCAAGCTCAATCAGTTCAAAGGAAGGGCGCTTGACTTGGGTGAGTCCTCTGATGGGCTTTTGATGACTGGCTATTTGATCTTGATCCAATTGATTCAGTTGCTCCTGTTCGTATTGCAAGCAACCTAGTACGAGAAAGATCAAAATCCCCCCAACTCGCAGTTTATGGTGACCCATCATCTGAGCAAGCAGCACCCGTCACGGCAGATACAAAAGGCACGGCAGCACAGTCAGCATAGGCATCATTCGCATTCGAAAGAGGAAAGTGGATCAGAACCAGAGAGACTGGCATGAACGCTTGCTTTGGGCTGACCGTACCACACATAGGAATAGGACTGCAACAGGATCCACACCTTATTCACTGGTGTTTGGAGCTGAAGCAGTACTCCCGTTGGAGATTCAAGTTCCGGGTTTCGGTCCCACAGCGGATTGTCAGAAGACGAGCAAATGCAACTACGCCTCTCAGAGCTAGATGACCTCGATGAGAAAAGCTGAAAAGCTCAACAGAGGATCGAGTTTTATCAGTCCAGAATGGCAACTGCTGACGACCGAGAAGAATCAGTCAAACATCGATCATACAAGCAAGGAGATCGAGTGTGGAAAATCAGAACTGAAGAGCAGCGGCAAAACGCAAATTCGAACCGGGTCCCGGTATATGATCGTCTCATGTAATGGAGAAGCAGAACACCTTCTCAATGGTCGCGGTCGCTTCCTAAAGCGTGACTATCCATGATATGAAATGCAAAGGTCTTCGATTCTTTCTTGATCAGAAAGGCTTGCAATGAACCAAAAGGAGTCTCATTTCAGGATATTGATACAAACCGAGAGGAAAGACATCAATACACAGATCCTTATAGGTTATGATGCATCTCCTCGAGCTCAACAATTTCCTCATCCTCTCTGCCACAGACTCAGCCAAACTCATCCTTCGAACAGCTTCCGGATCCACTACTCCAGAAGACTCAAGTCGGCCGATCTGCTCTTCCAACTCAGCTGAGCGCTTTAGATGACCCTCGGCTTCAGAATGGAGAACTTTGATGCTTCCATCTTCTGTTTTTCCTCTTCAGCTTTTTCAATAGCTTGTTTCTGCTCTTGACATATACATTCTTGGCGCTTCAGTGTTTCTCAGATGGCTTGGCGTTTAGCTTCGGCGGTGATCCAGGTCTGGAATTGGATTGATTGGGACCCTTGGCCTCGCATCTTGCCATTCATCACCTTGATTCGCCAACTGACCCATGATGTTGCTCAATCCAGGTCGGCAGCACGAGCAGCGGCCATGAGCGGCTCAAACTGATCGAGGAGAGCAGCCATCTGTTGTGCCGAAGTAGCAGTTCGGACTGCACCGATGAAGGCTCTACAAGAGCACAGGCCTGAAAGCAAGCCTATGCATAAGCACTCACGGTGTCTAGGATAGGCTCCTTCCTGGCACGCTTCTGCAAAGCCGGCTCATCCACTTCTCAAAGAATTCTTGCCTTTCTCCTTGGAAACTGGTTCATCCTCTTCCACTGAGCGCGATTGGCTTTGATTATTCCGAGATGCCGGATTCTTCTTTGAAAAGCGTCGCTGAGTTGGAGATGGATCAGTCTGATAAGGTGTTGACACAGTCGTCAGTTGGAAGAATATCGGTCATCGAAGGCACCTCCTCAGCAGCATGCAACTCTTCCATCGATTTGGCCTTGGGCATTTCGCTCTCAGGAGCCGCTGCCACTTCTGAAGAAGGAGTGATTCAGTTACCAGGAGTCTATTCAAGAGAAGCCAGATGATAGCTTGGAGAGATAGCCTGAATGGGAATCACATAGGCGGCCTGGTCCTGGTCTTCAAGCCTCGACTATTCCTCGATTTCTTGATCCTCAGGAGGGCGACGATCGTCTATCCAGTACAATGTCTTTGGAATTCTCTGATCCACATTTGGGAATCTCGACCGCTGCACTGCTCAGAGATGGTTCCTATCCAGAATTGGATACCCAAAGACAGTATGGATCAAGCGGTGGATAAGCTATCATAGCTTGATCAGGATCGCAAATTCGGAATGCATGCCATCCCCGTCATAAGCATTCACTTGGCGATCAGTGCCGGGAAGAAGAAAGCGGCCGAATAGGTTGCCTTCAGCGAGACAAGGAGATAGACCACCAGTCTGGCCTCAGTCCTGCTTCTCTTTCCTCTAGCATGGGTGGAGTGACTTGGTCCAATTCCATTGTATTGAAACCGGAAGTCTGGCTCAATCCAGAATCTCGATCCTTCCCTACTTGGGAGCAAGCAGCACTGGACGGCAATTGCAAACCCCGACTCCAAAAAAGAGATCTATTCCTCGCCTTGGGCGACCTGAGCACCCAAGTCAAACGCCCTCCCAAGTCAAGCACCCTTCGACTAGCGTCTCACTCATTCTTCCCTGACTTGTTCCGCGTCAAAGCCTGAATCCGTACTGTAGCGAGGGGAAGAAAGTCTCTGATTCAACTCGAACTGGTGCCCAAATCAGGCATCGGATCTGAATGGGTCTTTCCCCATTAGGAGGTCCAAACGCTCTTTTGAGAAGTCACACCATGATCAAAAGTCATTGGAATCAAGTAGCCGCTTGACTGAGGGATGAAGGCAGGATACCCGTCATTCTTGACACACTTGAGGGTCAGGCATTTCGATTGATCCGCTTGGCTATCAACTCCTTCCTGAAATCTCTCGACTCGACATTGTGGAGCAGCAAAGGGAACTTTTGAGATTTCGACTAATCGAATGAAGAGATTGTTGACCCAAACCCTTTTCTTCCACAGGTCAGAGGCCAAGAATTGGATCCAGCTGCTCGAGATCCGTCGCCCAAGATCAGATTCATCAACGCAAGAAGACGTACTCTTCTTTCCATCTTGCTATCTTCCAATCCAGACATTTTGGTTGAGGCAATTCGAGCGCAAAAAGTCTGAAGACAAGATCAATTCCCGGACGTCGTACTACTCTCAGAGACTTCGAAAGAGCGAAGAGATGAGCTCGAACGAATGAAGGAAAGGAGACCGTGGTCTTCATTCCTACCTTCAACAGATCTGAGCGCTTTCACTGAACTCAGCCACTCAGATCCTTTTTCAGCCCCTACTCCTAACAAGTGGAAGTAGCTCGCACCTCTGTTTTGCTTTTGGTGTGATAAGCGGGGATTCAGCCCATAGCCAGAAGCGAATCAAGACAATGGGTTAGCAGCACTCACGTCTCTTGCTTCCGATTCAGACTCAGTAGTCTGTCTGGAGTCGAGTTGGAACTTGATCTATGACTCGAACTCGGCAAGCACTTTTCCAGAAATGTGAGAAGCAAGAGAAAAGATCTGGCTCAAAAGACTGAGAGCGTGTAAAGACTGACTGCCTTCGAATGGCATGATGGCGCTCACTCACGGACACTTCTTTGAAGGAAGGCTTAGATGAGATGGTGGAACTCTTGTTTCACCTGTCTACTCAGACCCCCGGAAATACCTAGACCTAGATCTCTAGCTCTTGTTCTTTCTCGAGCTATATATATATATCTGTCTGACGCTGATCTTGGATTAGACTGCTTTGAAGAGGGAGCATATCTAGGCAAGTCAGAGATTGTCCGGGCAGGTCTCACTATATAGATTGACCTGGATCAAAGGCTTGAAAGATGAAGTGTTGTAGCACGGTTGGTAGCCAGTCTGTCTGTGAAGCAAGCCAGTAGTCGTCTCCTCTCTTTGTCCTAAGCGCTTTATGCCAGTCAGTGGCAGTCAGCCTGTTTGAGTCAAGCAAGCAGCAGGAATAGGTTCTTTGTTCTTTGGCAGAAGATGATGCACTTCATAGCATCGCAATCCTCTATCCTGTCTACGGAGGAGCCTAAGTCAAAGAAGAATAAGTAGATGCGCATCAATCAATAAGAAAGAAGCCCGCTGACCCACTATCCTTTCCTCTCCTGACAGTTGAGCCTTGCATAAGAAGCTATCCAGCTAGTGAACCTGATATGATGATCAATATCATCGAGCTTAGTACATCTGAGTAGCTAACCAACTACTCGAAAAGCAATGACGTTCTCTTTCAGAGAGTTGTTTGGGGCGAGTCATATCTAGCTCCTCTTTCTTTTGAAAGAATCTGAGCTATTGAATGCGGTGTGAATGAAAGCGATCGAACAGATCTTTTCAGAAGGTGAAATCGATATGAGACAATACAACGACAAGAAAGAGAATATGCTCTGGTCAATCGAAAGATGTTAAGGCATAGATACCCGGCCAGAGAATCTCGAACTCAGCCTTTGATCTCAGATATGAAGACATATGGACAGCCCGGTGAAAGAAACAGAATATCTCTCAAAGCAAGGACGGACCTCCATCGTGGGTCGGATTATCGAACTCATGTTCATCGACTTGAAACTGGCTGAACTGATATTGATTGAGAATCAAGAATTCTTGGCTATCAAACGGGCATTGAACTCCAACCCTCCGGACTGCCTCAGGTTGGTGGGGAAGAATGCCAGGTGTCAAGAAAGCGGAACTGCAAAAAAGCGAACCTGCATTCGATATTGATACTCAGGATAGACAAAATGCAAATGGAAATCAATTATCCACTATTTCGCTCAAGGTAATTGACTCTCGCTCTCAGGTGAATCTCGATCTGGGTCATACCAAATTCCTCCTCAATAGCAAAGGTGCTGGAAGAAGCTGCTGATGACAAATTCCCTACATATTCCATTCCAGAATGCTCTAACAAACTTCTTTACTCTCGAAAGTGTGTGCTGGAAAAAGCCTGACTTTCATTTCATAAAGATCTCTTTGCCAGGATCAAGCTCTAAAGGAAGTGATCAGAAATGCTTTTGATCTTTTGAAGACACTTTCGAAGTCAATCCCAGAAGCCCTATCGACTCAAGAAAATCTCTTGGCCCTTGCAAGAGCGCTAAGACAAAGAGAGGCAGATCGGCAACTCAACATGAATCCTAGAAGGTGGCAAGCCAAAGACTCAAGAAAGACGAGAAAGTCTAGTCAGCAAGGGCACAAAAAAGGAAATCGAGAGCCCTGATTTCTCAAATCAAAAAAGAAGCATAGGAATCTCTTCTTCAAAAGCTCGACTAACACAGTCTTATCACTGAGAAGGGAACTCAGCAACTGAGTTATGCAAAAAGTCTCATCGTCATCAAAGACTTCTCCTCTTGGTTGACACTTCGTACGCTTGCAATCAACTGGAGTCTCTGGCTCGATCACTGGTTCAGTTCAGCAAAGAAGAGTTGGACTGAGATCAAGGTGAAGAATTGATGAAAGATTCAGTCTTCTTGGAACTAGGCCATCGCCAGGGACTGCTTTTGTCAAGCTGGAAAAACTTGAGTAATTTGTCGAAATTGTATGTATTGTGAGCTCAAAAGTGATATTCGGACCGACCGAATGACATTGCTCAAACAGCTATGAACTCATCTCAATCCCCTTGTCTAAGCTAGTCCAAGACAAGACGGACTTGACTGGTCCCCTGCTCATGAAGAGGTTTGATGAAACTCGAACTCGAAATTCTTTCATCAAAGAAAGAGAGTCGTCTAGCTTGGATCCTAGCGAGAAATCTGTTCCTCTTTCTTGAATGATCGACTAGCTTTTTTTAGACCTTTGATCTCGATTCGGTTGGTCTTCAGTCTAGCCTACCGAAAGTCTCAGTCGTTCGCTTGCTGGAACTGACTCAGCTTTCAAGCTTGGTCGATTTTTGCATCTTTGTTTGACTCGAAAAAGAGGTTGCAACTTTCGCAGTATAGGTGTCGAAGATTGTTGAAGCTCAACCGGTAACCGGATGGCATAGATCATCTCATACTTGATTGCTATTTGGATTCGACTTTCTTCCTAGCAGGAGATGTTGACTTGAAGCTTGATTTCTTGGATTTTGAGCTTCATTCTGACTTTTCAGAATCAGGATCAGATCAGTCGGTTTCGATTTTCCTCTTTCAAGGCAAAGCATATGAAGAGTTCAGTCGCTTCGCACCTCGTCTTAGGCAAGGGGGGCATACGAATTCCATAGAACCTTCTTTGACTAGAATGTCAAAATCCATAATTCATTCAACTCAATTCATCTAGAGTCATTATGAGGCAATCTCTTTGTTGACTATAAACTCGATCGCTCAATCAATCGCCGAAGTATGAAAGTCAGGTAAGGAGGGAGGTGGAACACAGCTTGGCACCTTAGATTATAGCAAACCCCCGGCCGTGCTGGTTCTTCTTCTTCCCTCCACAGGTCCTGCAGCAGCAGGTGGACTGATTCGTGATGATTCTCTGGCTTTTGTGTGGGAGCTTTTGCGCATATGATTGGTCAGTGTTCCGCTATTCAGGCCGAGCTTTGTGGAGCATTGAATGCGGGCTTGGTCGAAGGGATTGATTTTGGAACTGGATTCCAAAACTGTGGTTCATTTTGATGAAAGGATGGGTTTCCTGACAAGAGGGGTGTTTCGCAGTTGGTAGCTCGTATTCGGAGTTTCAAGTCGCTAGATTGGACTCTTCCATTGAGCATGTTTATAGGGAGGCTCATCTCAGTAGTTGCTTTGTTTGCCTTAGACTAGGTTGAGACATGGCATCCTTCTTCTTGTCTTGACGATGAAAAACGAGTTCTGTCCGTGGGTCAGGCTAGCAATAGATTCGACTAGCCTTTATGATGTCCGCAAAAAAGGCTTCAATCAGGCCTATGCCAAGGAAAGCTGTCCAATTCCTCCTGCTAAGCCAGGGAAGTCTAGACTTGCTGCAAGTTGAGCCATAGCCTATTCTTTCGTTTACCAACCGTTCTTGGTCAGAAAAGATTTGGACCTGATCAAATGTCAAATGATAATGAGAGAGATTGAGACTGAGCTGCTTTTTCATAGCTCAAGTAGCCAGGTGATCTGAAAGACCGAACAAATAGGGCAAGATTGGACATTACAGGTTCAGCTGTGATCAAATCGCCTCTTTGCGAGAAATCCTTTCAAAAGCCAGGACCAATCTCCCGGGGAAGATGAATCGATCAAAAAGGCTTCATCATCCTATGATCACATTCCTATGGAGAATGGACTGCTATCACTCATCTGCGAACGGATCTTGTCTGAAAATCATTACCAAATCAATTCCGACTTTCTCCTGATCATCCCTGATCATGAGACTCTGAGTCAGAGCAGAGGTCTAGTTTTCAGTGTCAAGAGGCGAAGGACAGGCCTCTAGGATGAAGATATTACAAAGTACTGCAAATTGCATGGGCTTAGCTTCATACTTCTGTTATGCAAAGGCTTGAAAACTGGCCTGCACCGACAGCAACTCCAACTGCAACTAGATCAAATTCACCTGGCTTGGCAGATCGAACAGGCTTGAAAATTGATACACAGATGACTTTGACACACAGGTCAAACTCGCCTGGAAGGGACATCGAACTGTATGGATTCTGAGGGAACTGGCTTGACCACATCGAAAAGCAATTCCAATTTCAACTTCCACTGGCTCATTTTGAACCCTAGTATCTAATATAGAAGGCTACTATAGACAGACCTAGCCTATTCTCTCGGCTGGATATCTATATAATCAATCAGGACTCCAATTGAACCGCCTGCCCCAATCGAATGCCTTCTCCTAATCGCTGGAAGAATGGCCTATCCGTCACCCTTGCAGTAGTCAGGGGCCTTTCAGCCAACAAATTCGATTCCAGTCGGTCAAACCCATCCTCTAGTGCTTGTGATCCAACGAGTTGGAAAGCAGAGATAGCCGGTCTCAAGGGTCTTTCGAGTATCAGACTGCTCCCATTGCTAGCATTTCCTATTCAGACTTCGGAAGGCTCAAAGGACTAGCAGTTCGATCAAGAATAGGGCGGCTCACAGTCAGTACAACTCAGCGTGTAACCACCAGCTCTTGCTTTGGAAAGGGACCTGATGATTCTTCAAGTTTCAGAAGAGCAGATTCTGTATCAATTTGAGAATCAGAAAGAAGAGAAAAGAAATTCTTCAAGAAGTGAAGTTGAAAAACCAAGAAAAGATGCCTCAGAAGAGCAAGCTGCAGGGGTGGGACAATCAATCCAGTCACAGTAGATAGGCTGACCCTTCGAATCAATTAGCCAGTGACTACAGTGACCTAAAGGCAAAGAGGAGCTCATCAAGGCTAACAGGAATGGCTAACCCCAACCGTGGTCGAACCTTCCTTGAGGACTGATTTGCTTAGCCAGCGTAGGACGAAAGGCAAGTAGCTAGCGCATCTCTTCCCTCTTCGAGCCAACCTTCCTCTAACGAAACGAGCGAGGAAAATGCTTGAAAGCCAAGCCAACAACTCGATCAGATCCCAGTCGTTCTCCTGCCCTGCCTGACATCGATGGATTGATTTCCTGCTACCGGCTATTCCCAAAGAGAAAGAGGAAGTCTTCTCTTGACTGAAAGAATGCCCTTTCGATGCCTATGCCATCTGACCTACTCTCTCTGGCTTGGAAGCCAGGACAGATTCGACCGCTTCTTCCGAGAGGAAGAATTCGTGTGAAAGCTAGCGCTTGGACTCTGACTTCGATGGGTCCGTCTTTCCCTGGAAAGCATCAATGATTGGACTGAAACCTGGGGCCTTGCTGGCTTGAAGCCAAATCACTCCTCAGTCACAGATTCTTTTCTGAGTCGAATGAGCGAGTACTCAACACAACAACCGGAAAGGATTCCACCGCGATGTTGGCTTTTCAGGAAAGATTCGAGGAGTTTGCGGGGAACCAAGACAAGAGGGAAGGCTGATTTGCTCCACAATGTTTCTCTCCTTTCAATAGAAAATCGTTTTCACCCTATTGGCGAAAGTCGCAAGTTTTTTGTGGGACGATTTTGTGAATCGCCAAACTTCCATGGTCAAAACTGAGCCAAATATAGACACCTGATGAACCTAGTTCTTTGAACTCGAACTATAAGGGCTGACTGCATTCCCTGATCCATTTGGCCATGGAGTCGTCTTTCTGGGGGCACGTAGGCGGCCTCTCAGGGCTTCAGCGCGAGTTCATGTGAGTTCTTTTTTTCCATTCCTGTAGCGTTGAGAAATTAGGTATCGGAAATTTCGTAGTATGAAAAGGAGCCCCCTCTCGCTTATGTCGTAAAAGGTACCTTTAGCCGTTCAAGGAACTTGAACTTCGTGAATCTATCAGGCGTAATAGGTCAGCCTTCCATTCCTTCGATAGGTGTTCGATTCAGTCAGCCGAGTGGTTTTCGTTTTGCCAGTGAATGCGGTTGCCGGTGGCCTCTGATTCTTTTGCTTGATTGGATGGAAATTCCTGCCATTTCACGAAAATGGCGCCTTGAGATTGAGACTTGGAAACTCCTGAATTGACTTGAGTGAGTGAAGTTGCTGGCCCTTTTTGCTCCGCTCGGTTGCTTCCAGCTTGAAATGCCATTTTGACCAGTTCGAACGTGAAACCTTTTTCGATCAAGCCTTGCTGAACCCGCTGACCTATGATCAGCGAATTGATCAATCTTTGATCCCGTCTGATGAAACGGACAATCTTTTGATTACTTGAACAAATCAATACGAAAGTGAAGTGTGAAGCCCCACGACACGAAATAGCCCCACGTGTGCTTTCATTCACCCCTCTATCAGTTCGAATCGAGCGAGCTTCTTTGCAATGAAAAAGATTTGGTTGAGCGTATCTGACATACTATAGTATGATGAACAAGCTCTCCTTTACTTCAAAAAATGAGTTGTGTGAAAGTCGTGAATACGTAGGACTCCACTCTCCCTTAATGAGGTCGAGTAGTCCTTAGTTAGAGTGACCTTTCATGCAGGAAAACCTCCACATATTGTTTGTGGATGAAAACTGGGTCGACTCATTCATCTGCACTCAAGCGATCTACTCAACGAAGTTGTTCTTTAGCAAAAGGTCCAGGAAGACTCAGACTATCAGCTGACTAGATCAAACCACATCCCGAACCTCCTAGCTGGTAATCTGGTAAGTAATTGATTATCCTCTTCAGTGAAAAATGAGTTGAAAAATTGCCCTCCGAAGAAAGAAGAGATTTTGGAAATCGGTTTCAGATAAAGCACTAATAGTCAATTTCCACCTTGGGTTCCTTGGGCACTCAAGCACCCAAGTCAAGCGCCCTTTGTCACCCGAGTCACGCGCCCTTAGGAAGGTCAAGGAACTCACCAAAATGGATTCCGGGGAACTCCAAATGCCTGGCCTGGTCTGGTCAGAAGAAAGACTGGCTCGGTTGGCTCTTTCAACAGCTCCGATTTCTGACTAGCTAACAGATCCTCTTTCTCCCGAAAGGGCAGCTTCCTATGATTCGGCTACATCGGATCCAGGGGGATAAGTAGGCTTTGGGTCTGCTTCCAAGCTTGTTTGAATTGACTGAATCCGAATGAGAGCTCGGAGGATGTGAGTGTTTTGATCTTGATCCTAGATCCGAGTCTAATGCCTTCAGGTATATAGGCTTTTCATTCCTTTCCTGAGCCTATCGGCTCACAACTTCGTTCCGTCGCCCCGGAGGGCTCCCCTTTCAGCCTGAGCCGCCGTTTCGCGCTAGCTGCTTTCCCTTCATGCTTATGTGACGCTAATTGTGCTTCGTCACCTCTTTGTTCTTGATGATGTAGTCGAGTAGTAGCGCACGCGCTCACACTTTTCAGATTTCAGTTCTGTTCTCCTTATGCAAGCCAGCTTTCTCAAGGGTTTCCAATTACATCTCGAAGAAGACCTCCTAAGCTAAGGACGCGTTTGATACTGAAAACAATTGAGATATTTGCGAGGAGACACATGAAAGGCGGCCAAAGATTCAGACTACGGTCGAAGCCAATTCCAAATATGGAATTTGGAGGATGAGACCATTCCCTTGCATTCCGAGGTGATTGAGGCAGTACGGTCAGAACCTGTAGAGCTACCTGTCCTTATCAAGCGTCAGCTCTATGGGTTTCCGGGACGGGACCAGGTCGGATTAGTCACTTTAGGGTCGAGTGCTTCGACCATCAAACACTTTTGGCATTGGCTCAGGATGCCCCGACTGAGGATGTATGCTTCTCAACACCCCCTGTCATCAACGGGGCAAGCACCTCCTGCTCTGTAGGAATTGACATATGATTTCGAATCATCGTTGATGATGATTTGGATCACTGCCGGCTGGGGCAACCTTTCGATCGAGGCCTGACTTCTTTGAGGAGGGTACTTTGTTTTGATTTGAAACTGACCGACGACAGGGAAAGATTGGAACTTGCCTTTGTTTGCTTTGCCCGGGAAGACCAGATCATAATCATATTGTCTACTTCCGGCGCCTGTTTTCCGATCTGCTCCAAAGAGTTGATTCAATTCACTATATATTATAATAGAAGAGTATATAAGAGTCAGCTCCAATCAAGGAAGTGGATTGAAGATCTACTGCCGCTTTCGAAGTGACCTCCAATCCAGCTCCAGTAGAAGTGACATCCAATCCAGCTCAAGCATTCAATCCAGCTGATCAGATCATTCAAAGAAAAGAAGTGGCCTGGCCTAGCCCTAGCCTGATGGGATGGGATCTTGTGGCGGGGAAAGAACTATGAATGAAATGAGTTGGAGGGGGTGTACTTTTTCCTCCATTTTTTTGGCATCCGGATCGGGATACCCCGGCACGACGGCCCCTCTTTTCGGTGACGACTTGCCGCGAGAGAAAACGGCCCTCCTCCCGGCGGGGATGCCGGGATACGGCCCTGCCCTAGCGACCGCTACTGGGTGGCCCCTGTGTTTTGGGGCACCGCCGTTGTCACGGAGCATGGGAAGGACGCGGGGCGATCACCCCGAAAACAAACCTTCGCTTGCTTGGAGGCATCTGGAGGCTCACGCAGCACAACCGGCGAGCAGAGCCAACCCCAATCCCAATCATGACAGTCACGAGAGGCGCGGGCGTGACGTCCTGGAAGCGAGGGTGTAAAGCATATCGCTTTTCGCATATCACTGATCCCGGTCACCCCCTCCATCCAGAGAACGTAAGTTCAAACCCTAACCCTAATTCTTTCCTTTTCTGCTTATTCACATCTTCTCCTTCGGACCCTCACTCGAGTCAGAAACAACCCTTCGAACTGACAGCCACTACCCCCAAACATCTTTCTATGACACCCTGCCCTACATCGTCACGAGTCAGCCCCCCGGGGCCGGTTCAGAAGTTCCCCGGAGGGGGCCCCTGGTCAGGTGGCTTGTGAGAAAGGATCCATAAAAGGACTTGATCGTGGGAGGTGTCGTGGATATCTGGAAGTATAGGGTGAGGTGCGAACAATGAGAGTGGATGAGCTATGCTGGTGAGATTCAAGCCTAGCATAGGTCTCCTAACCCTAGGTTGTTGAAAAGCGTCAGGGGTTATCCCTAGCAGGGCAGGGGTTTGTCCCAGAAGACGTGTACAACCTGGATAGTATATATAACCTCTGAGAAGGTTCCTATTCGTGTGAAAGAAGGAGTCGCTTAAGGCAACAGGGAGTGAAGCTTTCAGTCAGTAGGGGTGGTGAAGGCATCTGCGTGAGGACTGTCTGTGTGTGTTCCCTGTCGCTGTGTGTGAAGCCCTATACAGGTTATGGATCTTCGAAGTGGTTCGTGGTACCCTCGGTCACAGGTATGAAGGGTGGGTTCTCGTCGAGCTCCTGTGCACATCCATCCAGTGGTGCGTGGAATAGGAAGGTGGGCTAGTCTTTGGTTCCCGCGTGGTTCCACTGCTCAGATTCAGAGGAAGGATCTCCAGTCTCAATCCAATCGGATATTCTGGTATACCCTATCCACGTTCTTGATGTGATTCTTGATTATACCTGTTCCGAGATTCAATCTTTCTTGTGTCAGATTCTTTTATATAAAGAACCTCTTCCGCTTGATTACTAGGAGTACTGGTACTATACTAGTCTCATTATTGGTTTGATGAGTATGAATGAGTCAATGAGTATTGGTTTTCTGATCTGATTGGTATCGGTACATTATTGGTTTGATGAGTATGAATGAGTCAATGAGTATTGGTTTTCTGATCTGATTGGTATCGGTATCAATTACCACACGTTTGCCTTTTCTGAAACGAAGCCAAAAAGGCTCTTTTGATTCTTCCTCACTTTCCCTCCCCGGCTTTGAGACTTGAAAATCTTGGTGGGGTACTTTTTTTTCACTCTCTTGTTTTGTTGAACCTCCTTAGGGCATGAAAAGCATCTACCCTATTTATAGACATCCATCGCCATCGCCACGTGTCATCATCAGAGCGAAAGAGGTGAAGTGCACCATACGCCCGCACTGAACGGCTTGCCAGTCCGACCCCGATCTGATGTCGAGTGAACTCGTGTGAAATCGAGTTATCTAATCAGACTCCACACCTCATCAATCTCCCACTTGGAGGCTGATCTCGACTTGGTCGTTCCCACTTGATGACAGTCTTCAGGTATCCTCTTCATTCAATAGATCTTCCATTCTTCTAGTGCGGCATGCCTTCTCGCTATCTTCTTTGAAGGCCAACTTAGGTGACACATAACCTAAGTTGATCAGTGGTAACCACCTTGGTCAGCATATCTGCAGGATTCTCTGTGCCAAGGATTTGATTCAATGACAGCACTCCCTCATCAATCAACGACCTGATGTGATGATACTTCAAATTGTATGTGCTTTGTCCTCGAATGAAAGAAAGGAAAGGGTTCTTTGCGAGACAAATAGCACTCTGACTGTCACTGAACAAGGTGCAATTGTTCTTTTCTGCTCCTTCAGAAAGTTCTTGAACCATGTCATCTCTTTCCCTGCTTCCGAGATGGCAATGTATTCGGCCTCTGTCGTTGAGAGAGCCACACACACTTCTGAAGTCGTGACATCCAGCTCACAGCCGTACCACCAATCCCGAGGTACTCTTCCGACTATAGACATCTCATCCTAAGTCGGCGTCGACGTAACCTCGTAGAACAACGTCGTTCTTCTTGACTTCTTGAAGCAAAGGCTGATATCTGATGTTCCTCTCAGATATCTCAGAAGCCATTGAACCGCTTCAGCCTTGTTTTATCCATCTCCGCCCTTGCCTGCTACCCCTGCTTTCTTCCCTTGCTTGCTTTCCAGCTCGATCCACTCTTCTGTCTTTGCCGGGACAACTATGTCAAAGTTGGAAAGATCTGCAATCTTTCCATTTCCATCGAATATAGATGGAAAGTCAAGATAAGATAGAATAGCTGTCCATTCCTTCCAGTCTTTTTTTTTGATTGGTATTGGTATGAAGACCAAAGGGAGATTTGCTCCTACAGAAGATCTTGTCTCTTCTCAAGTGGAATCAGTCTAAGTCAAAGTCAAGCCAACCGGGGCGGCAGGGGCACAATATGAAGAAGTTCCCCTACGGGGGCCCCCGGGTGGAGTCGTTCAATATTTCTTCAGTTCCTGGAATGATGCTTTACAGTCGTCAGTCCATTCGAGTCAGTTTTTCTTTTTGAGTGCCTTGAAGAACTTTATTGACTTATCCCCTAATCGGGAAAGAAATCGACTGAAGCCCGTGATTCGCCCGGCTAGCCTCTGAATCTCATGACTCTTTGGAGACTTTGTTTTCTCATTCGGGGCGGAGGATGGCTTTGACCTTGTTGGGATTTGCCTGGATTCCGTTTTTCGACACCATGAAGCCAAGGAACTTTTCAGAATCAGCTCCAAGAGTGGATTTCATCTCATCTGGTATCTTCTCTGAACGAATCGAAGGTCTCCCGAAGGTCAGCTAGATGATTCTGGAAGCTTCTGCTTTTGACCAAGATATCATCCACATCAGCCTATATATTTGTTCCCTTCTGGACTCGGAAAAGCGTATCGACCATCCTCTGATATGTAGCTCCAGCGTTTTTCAAGCCAAAAGGGATCTTGAACTCAAAAATAGACCTAGAAGCTCAAAGAGGGTCTTCTGAGCAATTGCCAAAATTGGGTTCATTGATATTCCTGGTATAGTAGATGCTATCACACATACAGTCATACTCAATTCGATGGAATTGTTTGATCTGAAAGGAGATCTTTTCGAATTTCGTACGTGAGGGGTTCTTTCTTGGTTTCGCCCAGTCATTCAGAACTGGATTTGAGATATTCGATATCGATATATAATAGATAGAAACAACGCTCATAAGGAGTCCTATTGAAACCAAGAAAGAGAGGCCTGCCTGCCATCCACACCAGAATAGATAGAGTTTTCCGAAAAAACCCGCCAGTGGAGGAAGACCCCCTAGGGATCAGAGACATAGGGCTGAAGAGAGAGCCAAAAAAGGATCTGTCGTGTATAATCCTGCCTAATATCGAATGTTATCAGTTCCGGTACGTAGACCAAATGAGACAATGCAAGCAAAAGTTCCTAGATTCATGGAGATATAGAACAACATATCAGTTCTCATGCTTGCATATCCATCATTTTAGTCTCCAACAATTCTTCAAAGAATTCCATATCCTATTTGCCCGATGAACAAATATGCAAGCATACGTTTCATACTTTTTTGAGTAATAGCAATGAGATTCTCCAAGATCATGCTAAGAAGAGCTAGGATTTCCAAAAGAAGATGCCATTCGGTTGATGAGAAAGAAAAAGGAATATCGAAAATTCGCATGGCTGAAGCTGAAGCAGCTACTTTCGAAGTCACAGAAAGAAAAGCAACGACTGGAGTGGGAGAGTCAGAGTCGAAAAGAGGATTCCTCACTGATTTCTCTCATTCAAAACCGTGCATGAGACTTTCACCTCGCACGGCTCCTAAGTGAGAAAAGACAGAAGAGGAGTGATTCTGTCTTTTTTGATTACCTTCCTCGCGTCTGTATCAGACCGAATCCATTCCATTTTCGATTTCGAAAAAGAATGACTAATCCTGAACTTTTCGAGGAATCCTTCATCAGCGGTTGCGAATGACTGACTTTTTCAATCCTTTTGACCTTGGTTCCGTAGGAGCAAGTCCGTAGGAGCAAGTCAGAAAGATGGAGAAAGAGAACCCTATGATTTGATTCGTTCTCAATAGTCATGAGATGATCATCTGAGGGTGATCCTTTTGTCAACGGATGCTCCTATTACACTCGTAGTCTCTGAAGGATGAGAACCCATTATGTAGCATCTACATCGATCATTCAAGTATTGTATACGTCATTAGTCCGAGCCTTTGTAGAACTACTCGTAATAACGAACTTGCAAAATGGATCTGTTTCTCATCAAGAGATTCGTTGTTCCTGACCCTGCTTCACCTGAATTGTGATTTGAACAAAAGGATCACAATCCACTTTTGGTCAAAGTTATGTCTTGGTCCGAGTGGGGATAGCATTTCTCTTCTGCATGTCTATGGAGTTTTGAAAAATCCAAACATCCCAGAGATAGATATAGAGGTAGGAATTTGTCGAACGAACCGCACTCCTTCGTATACATCAGGAGTCCATTGATGAAAAAAAGGGGCTGGGGAAAGCTTGAACCCAATTCCTACAGTGATGGATATAAGCGCAATTGAGATTCCTGGGGAGTTAGACATTTTTGTATTGATCAGACCATTCACTATGTCTTGAAGCTCGATCTCCCCCCAGATCAACCATATAGCCAAGATCAACCATGAACCAGAATAGAAGAGCTTGCCCCACCCATGAGTCAATATTTCGTAGTAGCCTCATTAGACCGTACATCTCTATTGGTATATCCAGATAATAGGTAGGAGCATAAACTGAAACATTCTGGAGCTACAAAGATAGTTATGAAATCGTTAGCACCACATCAAAAGTAGCTGTTAATACGAATCAAAGAAACCCTGTTATAGCCATTTCTGTACATTTCTGTACATTCAATGTCCTCTACGGATAGAGGAATACATCGAGTTGAACATAGTCAAATCAGAAATGGAAAGATTTCGTTGAAATTGTTCGTTTGGAAATTTCCCGAAAAGCTCATTATAGGTTCTTCTCTCCATCGGAAAAATAGGGCCGTTATGCTCATTACTCAACTTGTTGAAGAGATGAAATAGAACCAAGGTCTATCTTTTTGATCAGAGGTTGAATCGATCATCAGAAGGAGAATTAGGCCTCCAAATTAGGATACATTCTGGGAAAATGAAACTTCCATGGAAGAGAAGCAAATGAAACGCTTTCCTCAAAATTCTCGTAGAATCGAGAATGAAGTTTTCATTCTGTACATGCCAGATCATGAATTAGTAACTGCATCCAATCTACGAAAAAGTCCCAATTCTTTCGAACTTTCTCTTTTTGGAATGGGATATTTATGGAATCCCCATGAATAGGATCAAACCTTATTCCATGATATTTCCATAAGATTCCCCTCTGAAGCAAGCCCCCGAGAAGGCTTAGTTGATCCATGATTTATGTTTCATCTTTCTTTTCCTTTTTGTTTGTTTCGAGAAAGATTGAGTCCGATTCTTTCTTGTTCTATTGATTCTTTTCCGATTGAGATGTATGGATCCATGGATCTATGTGTCTATATAGATCTTCGTGTAGCCAGGATATTTTGTGCTCGGCTGCGATACGCGACCGAGAATGATATGGGTGGGATACCTAACTCAATCATCCTTCTTTCCAAAAATGATGCGCTGAATCAAAGGATCCCGATTTTCCCTCAATCTGGCCCGGGTTGGGGAGTTCTAGTTATGCTCTGACCAGCTCATGGAGATGCAGCCAGTGAGAGTGATTAGTCACTGGTTCGACCCTTGGGTATGCTGAACTTTGTGGACCCTTGATTCGAATCCTAATCCGGCCCGGCCCTTGAGCGTGTTGGAGTAGAATGCCTTCTTGGTCCATCCTCCTTAGATGCAACAGATAGACCGCGAAGCACTGATCTTGATTCGACCACTGGGGTGTGCTGAATCTCTGATCACGTCTTGAGCCTGGCTCTGGAGCGTATTAAGCTTCAGAATCATCCCATTTGACTGAGTCTGGTGATGTGGGATATTTTGTTGTCGTTGACTCGGCCCTTGGGTGTGCTGAATCATTGACTCTGATCTCTGGCCTGGCCCTTGGGCGTGTTAGGTTGGAAGGATGCTCTTAGCTCGGTCACTGGGACGTCTGGAGCTAAAGTAGCAGACGTCATTTTCAGTTCTACGGCGTATTGAACTTCAAATTGCCCCGGGCATAGTCTCGAGTTCTGCTGATTATGCAGATTCTTGAGGTAGCGACCATTGATAGGTGGCATTGGGCGTTCTCCTTCCATGTCTATGAGCTTCTAGGCGCCGCCTTAATCGACTTTTGTTTTGAAACAAACAAAGAAGGAGAAGGGGCCTTCCCATTCCTAATGCACAACTATTGGCAGACATTGCACCTCACAGTAGAATCGCGCTTTAGACTAATCACCGGGCCTAGCGATAAGCTTCTCAGCTGGCCTGAGCGTCAGAAAGCAGTTCGGGAAGAGCTACTACTCCATTGGAAAATGTTCGTTTTTCCCAGGGTATTCTTCAGAACGGCCCAAAACTCTTGTCTTGTAAATGTAAATGTGTCTCTACCCCTAGCGTCGTTGTCTCACACGAAAGAGCGGTTCAGCTTTCTATTGCGCACTCAAGCCAAGGAGCTAAATCAGGGAAGAGCACAGCGGAAACTAGCAGAGTGAAGCTCCCAACCAAGAGAGGGGTGCGCACTTTCTTCTTTCTTTCTTGTCCTTAGCCTGGCGTAGCGCACGATAAGCTCATCCCGAAAGACAAGACGACTTGCTCGGTTCGCTTGGATGGACTTATCCCTTTTGCATACTAATGTTGTAAATTACCGTTATGGGGAACGAAGACCGGAGGGGATTCTTTGATACTCAAGCGAATTTGCCTCTTCCTGGTAATGAATTGAGCGGCAGCGAGGAGGTCCGGTTCCATAGTGATTTCGTTTGCTTTTGGAACTTCTATTCCTGGGGAAAAAGAAAGTGACTTCGGAGTTCTTTCATTCGAAGAACCTCCTTCGAATGACAGAACTGGAGGGGGTCTCACAGGCACTCTCTTCGAGCAGCAGTGCAAGCTCGGATGGTGTTAGCGCTGGCAGAAGGTCCTGGATTCGTTTTGACCGGTGTAGGTTCCTGAGTAGTGATTTGTCCCCCTTGATGTTGTGGCATTGGATTAGTATAGATCCCCGCTTCAATAAGCTTTCAGGTATGCCTGAACTTCGTTCCAATTGATACGATTTTGATCATTCATGTCATAGATGACATCACGCAAAGTCTAATATCAGTATGACACTCTTCCATGGTATGGCCCGCGTATTGGTCAAATGGACAGATTGGAAAATCGTCGAGACCAGGAGGCCAGGGGAGTGGTTTATCTCGGGGCAGAGAAATGGCTTTCCGGGCCAGAAGGATGAAGAATAGGGTAGGAATGGATAGGGGATAATGGCGGGTAGTGAGCTCTATTGGGTCCCCAGGGTCGCTTGGGAGTACCTTGTTGCTACTGAGGATGAGGATCATAATTGGCCGGAGGCGCAGCGTTTTGATAAGCGGGTCGGAGCTTGCGCTGGGTTTTGCGGTTGCGATTGGGTCAGGGAAGTTTTGAGTGGGTTGGGGGCCGGGGCCGGCCCACTGGATGGCTTGCTGATTCCGGGTGCTCTGTTGTCTCTGTGCATTCTGCTGTGCTTGAACCGCATGAATTTGATCCGGAGTGATGGTAACCTCTTGAGTTGGCTGCTGGGTTCTGAGGGTATTCTTCCGCTTGCCTTCTCCCCCTGTTCCTGAGGAAAGTGATAGACCCCCGTATTTGATGCTCCCCTGCATGCGGGCAGCTCGTTCAAACAGTTGAGGGAATGCTAGGAAATCTCCTAGCACCATCGCTTCCTTGATGGGCCCATGCAGGTTATCGATAATCATCTGTACTGCATTTTCCTCTTTGATGTTCCATTTGGTTTGCTTTAGCTGCTCAATTCCTCCATCAGTTTCCAAAGGTAATGAATTCAAAGGGCTTTTCATTCACCAGATCACAGAGATTGGGGGATGTTCTACCTGGTGCAACTACTGGCTGGTGAATCTGTCAATCACATCGTCAAAACTACGTAGAGCATCAAGGCGGAGAGATGAGTTCCACTTGAGTGCTTCCCCTTTGACTTCTGAGAAAGGTGTTTCAATAACCCAGACTGGGATGGGAATCAAGGCCTCGGCAATCCCCACAGAAGGACAGCAAGTGATGATATGGGTCGCCGACCCCATTGTGTATTTACCTAAACTTCGGTATCTTGAACCCTTCCGGCAGAGCTACATATCTGGATGTCGGCAAAAATCCTTGAATCTCAGTTTCCTGCCGTATTGGTCTGCTCTACTGCAGCTTGTATCATTGCCTAAATCTCCATCTTTCCGAGAGGCTTCCCCATGGGGACCACAGAGTGATCATAGTATGTCTAACTCTTCACAGAAGTTCCCCATAGGGGCCCCCCTATGGGGAACTTATGAATCGGATAAGGGGATCGAAGCGAACCCAGACAAGATCAAAGACATCCTGGAGATGCCCATCACCCAAGTCTCGCCATGAAGTTCAGAGGCTCCCCGGGAGGATTGCCGGACTCAGTCGTTTCCTGTCTCGTGCGGGAAACAAGGCGGTGCCCTTCTTGAAGGCGCTCCGCAAAAAAGCAAGGATGGAGTGGACAGAGGTCCTTCTCCGAGTTGAAAAGCTACCTCACGACACCTCCGATACTGAGTAGCCCAAGACAAGGGGAGCCATTGTACCTTTACCTAGCAGCTACTGAAGCGGCAGTCAGTTCGGTCCTGATCCGGGAAGAAGACGGGAAGTTGCTTCCCGTCTACTACACTAGCCACGCTTTGAAGGACGCGGAAACTCGATACCCGCCCGCCGCTGGAAAGGTTGGCCTTGGCGCGCCCTCCCGACGCCTACGACCCTACTTCCAAGCACATGAGATCAACGTGGTGACAGACAAACCCCTCCTAGGCGGGTTCTACACTCTTCGGAGGCATCGGGCAGGCTGAAGTTCCCCGCTTCAACTTCCCCAGAGAATCTTGGGCTAAGCTCACTCCTTCTCTCAGGCTACTTTCAATCTGACTGCCACCGTCTCATCCTCGATAGAATGATCAGTGCAGAGATCTGGAAAGTTTTTGAGTCTTAAGCAGAGTCAGATCCTGCACCGAAGAACTTCGGGAAGTTTATGAGATCTTCATTCTGAATGGGCCCTGGAGGGGGCTGTAATGCCAGTGGGGTGGCGGATAGCCAGCGTTTAGTTTAGGTTTAGGAAGAGTATTCATCATCTGATGGGGCCCCCCCTCTGGGGAATTGGACATCTCCGTTCCAGGTTTTGGTCTTTCTGGATCGTGACAGTCAGGTCTATAGATGCTTGGGTTCGTCAAAGTTGACTGTCAGACCTGCAGGGTGATGAACTGTTAGACTTCCAATTTGGAAAGGAGCAAGGTCGCCAGTGGATGATTTAGTCCACTGAGTGTGTGGGAAAACAGATTCCTAGTGGGCAACTACCAAAAAAGGGTTGAGATCAGCCACAGACTGACACTCTCCCCAGTGGAGTCGCCACGCAGATACTATTTCGGATTGGTAAGGTCCGAGAGGAACAACCTCTATCCCTGCGGAGGGCCTTTGCAAGACTCCCGGCTGACACTGCAGGGGCCAGTTTCTAGTCCTGGTTCACACTACTGACGAAAGTCATCGTTAGGTGCGCTCGCGAATACGTCGTCTTTTGATGTTCACATTCAAGTTTGGATCAAGGGAATCATCAAAGAAAGAGAAAAAAAAACGACTCCCAATTCCCCAGAGGGGGCCCCCGGTCATCCTTTCCTGAATCTGAGCTCTTCTCCTTTCTATTCTGACTTCACTTGACCGGGCCGGAAAAGTGACACCGTCACGTCTCAGGGTCGTACGCCTGGAACAAGAAGGTTCGTCATACAATTTCGGCGATGAAGTATATCCCTCTCCCGGGGCCGGGGCAGGGGCACAATCTGGGGGGGGAAGACCTCATTGGAATTGGATTTCCACTTCCGTC
>JAIUJO010002601.1:5000-7500 GCA_023846275.1 Vanilla planifolia
CTGCTTCTTCTTCTTCTTCTTATTCTTCCTCTTCTTTCTCTTCTTCCACTACTTCTTCTTTTGCTTCTTACACCTCCGCTTCTAGTTCTTCTTCATTATCTTGTTCTTCTTCTTCTTATTCTTATTGTTCTTCTTCTTTTGCTTTTTCTTCTTCTATTTCAACTTTTGCTTTTTCTTCTTCTTCTTCTTCTTCTTCTTCTTTTACTTCTTCTACTTCTTCTGCTTGTTCTTCTTCCTTTCCTTCTTCTTCTTCTTCTTCTTCTTCTTCTTCCCATTCTTCTCCTTCTTCTTTTACTTTTACTTCTTCTTTTTCATCTCCTACTTCTTCTTTTTCTTCTCCTTCTTTTTCTCTTTAATCTTCATCATCTTCTTCTTCTTGTTTTTCTTCTTCTTCTTCTTATTCTTCTCCCTTCTGTTCTTCTGCTTCTTCGTCTTCTTCTTCTTATTCTCCTTCTTCTTCTTCCTCCTCCCCATCTTTTTCTTCTTCTTCTTTTACTTCAACTTCTGCTTCTCTCGTTCTTCTTCTTCTTATTCCACATTCTTTACATCTTCTACTTCTTCTTCTACTACTACTTGTTCTTCTATTTCTTCCTCTTCCTCATCATCATCATCATCTTCTTCTAATACTTCCACTTTTCTTTTTCTTTTTTTTCTTGTTCTCCTTTTCTTTTTCTTCTTCTTCTTCTTCTTCTTCTTCTTCTTTTTCTTAACCTTCCTCTTCTTCCTTTTCTTCTTCTTCTTCTTGTTCTTCGACTACTTCTTATTCTTGTCCTTCTCCATCTTCTTTATCTTCTTCTACTTAATCTTCTTCTTCTTTTTCCACTTCTTCCTCTTCTTCTTCTTCTTCTTCTTCCTCTTCTTCTTCTTTTTCTTCTTACTCTTCTTCTTCCTTGTCAACTTCTTCTCCTTCTTCTTCTACTTCTACTTGTTCTTCATATTCTTATTCTTCTTCATGTTTTTCATTTTCTTCTTCTACTTCAACTTTTGCTTTTTCTTCTTCTTTTTCTTCTTCTTGTACTTCTTCTTTTTCTTATTCTTCTTCTTCCTCTTCTTCTCTTCTTCTTCTTCTTCTTCTGCTACTACTACTACTTCTTCTTCTTCTTCTTCTTCTTCTTTCTTCTTCTTCTTCTTCTTTTTTATTTTCTTGTTTTTCTTTTTCTTCTTCTTCTTCTTTGTGTTCTTCTCCTTCTGTTCTTCTCCTTCTTCTTCTTCTTCTTCTTCTTCTGCTTCTTCTCCTTTTTTTCTTTGACTTCTACTTCTTCTTTTTCTACTTCTACTTGTTCTTTTTCTTCTCCTTCTTCTTCTTCTTCATCTTCTCCTTCTTTTTCTCTTTATTCTTCATCATCTTCTTCTTCTTGTTTTCTTCTTCTTTTTCTTATTCTTCTCCCTTATGTTCTTCCTCTTCTTGTTCTTTTTCTTCTTCTTCTTTTTGTCCTTCTTCTTCTTATTCTCCTTCTTCTTCTTCTTCCCCCTCTCCATCTTTTTCTTCTTCTTTTTCTTCTTCTACTTTTACTTCAACGTCTACTTCTCTCATTCTTCTTCTTCTTCTTCCTCTTTCTTTACATCTTGTACTTCTTCTTCTACTACTACTTGTTCTTCTATTTCTTTCTCTTCTTCTTCATCTTCTTCTTCTTCTTCTTCTTCTTCTTCAACTTCAACTTTTTCTTTTTCTTTTTTTTTTCTTGTTATCCTTTTCTTTTTCTACTTCTTCCTTTTCTTTTTCTACTTCTTCTTTTTCTTCTTCTTCTATTTTTTCTTCTTCGTCCTTTTCTTCTTCTTCTTCTTCGACTGCTTCTTATTCTTGTTCTTCTTCATCTTCTTCTTCTTCTTCTATTTAATCTTCTTGTTCTTTTTCTACTTCTTACTCCTCTTCCTCTTCTTCTTCTTCTTTTTCTTTTTACTCTTCTTCTTCTTCGTCTACTTCTTCTTCTTGTTCTTCTTCTTCTTATTCTTATGCTTCTTCATGTTTTTCTTTTTCTTTTACTACTTAAACTTTTGCTTTTTCTTCTTCTTTTTCTTCTTCTTATTCTTTTTCTGCTTCTTTTTCATCATCTTCTTCTTCTTCTTCTCTGCTTGTTCTTCTTGTTTTTCTTCTTCTTCTTCTTCTTCTACTACTACTACTACTACTACTTCTTCTTCTTCTTCTTTCTTCTTCTTCTTCTTCTTCTTCTTATTCTTATTTTTCTTGTTTTTCTTTTTCTTCTCCTTCTTTCTTCTTCTTCTTCTTCTTCTTCTTTGTGTTCCTCTCCTTCTTCCTCTTCTTCTCCTTATTATTATTATTATTATTATTATTATTATTATTATTATTATTATTTTATTATCATTATGATTATGATTTTTCTTGTTCTTCTTCTTTGACTTCTTCTACTTCTTGTTGTCGTTGTTCTTTTTCAACTTCTTCTGCCTATACCACTTCTTCTTCTTCTTCTTCTTTTACTTGTTCTTCTTCTACTTCTTCTTCTTGGACATCTTATTCTTCTTCTTCTACATCTTCTTCTTT
>JAIUJO010002601.1:12500-20000 GCA_023846275.1 Vanilla planifolia
TACTTCTTTTTCTTCTTCTTCTTCTTCTTTCTTCTTCTTCTTCTTCTTCTTGAACTACTTCTTCTTTTCCTCCTCCTACTCCTCCTTCTTCTTTCACTTCTTCTTCTTCTTCTTCTACCTCCTCCTCCTCTTCTACTTTTGCTTCTTGTTCTTCATCTTCTACTTCTTCTTCTTCTACTACATTTTCTTCTTCCTCTACTTTTTCTTTTTCTTCTTCTTGTTCTTGTTCTTGTTCTTCCCCTTCTAATTATTCCTCTTTTTCTATTTCTTTTTCTTCTTTGTCTTCTTTTACTTCTTCTTCTTCTTCTTCTTCTTCTTCTAATCTTTCTTCTTCTTCCTCCTCTTCTTTTTCCTCTTCTTCTTCTTTTTCTTCTTCTTCTTCTTCTTCTTCTTCTTCTTCTTCTTCTACTTCTTCTTCTGCTTCTTCTTCTTCTTCTTCTTCTTTTGCTTCTTCTTCTTCTTCTTCTACTACTTTTGCTTGTTGTTCTTCTTCTTCTTCTTCTTCTTCTTCTTTGTTTTCTACTTTTTCTTCTTCTTTTTCTTCTTCTTCTTCTTCTTGTTCTTCTTCTTCTTCTTCTATGTCAACTTTTTCTTTTGGTTCTTCTTCAACTTCTTCTTTTCCTTTTTCTACTAATTATTATTATTATTGTTATTTTCTACTTTTTGTTTTTGTTCTTATTCTTCTTCTTATTTTTCATCCTTTTTTTAATTATTATTCTTCTTCTTGTTGTTGTTGTTCTTTTTCTTCTTCTTCTTCTTCTTCTTCTTCTCCATCTACATCTTTTTCTTCTTCTACTTTTTTTCCCCTTCTTAATTTTCTTCTACATCTTTTTTTTCTTTTTCTTTCTTATGCTTCTTGTTATTTTTCTTCTTCTTCTTTTTCTTATTCTTCTTCTTCTACTTCTTCTCCTTCTACTCTTTCTTCCACTTATTATTATTATTATTATTGTTATTGCTCTTCTTCTTCTTCATCCTCTTCTTATTCTTCTTTTTCTTGTTCTTCTTCTTTTTCTTATTCTTCTTCATCTTCTTATTCATATTATTTTTTTTCGTCTTCCTTATCTACTTCTTCTTCTTCTTCTTTGACATCTTCCTCATCTTCTTCTTTTTCTAATTCTTCATCATCTTCTACTTCTGCTTGTTCTTCATCTTTTACTTTTTCTTCTTCTTCTTCTTACTTTTATTCTTCTTTATCTTCTCCTTCTTCTTCTTCTTCTTCTCCACGTCCTCCTCCTCCTCCTCGTTCTTCTTCTTCTTCTTCATGTTTTTTTTTCTTCTTCTTCTACTTCATCATCATCATCTTCTTCTCTTCATCCGCCTAGTCTTCTTATCCTTTGTCTTCTTTGTCATCTTCTTCTTCTTATTACACTTTTTCTTCTTCTCCTTCCTCCTCCTCTTCCTCCTCCCCTTCTTCTTCTTCTCTTCTTCTTCTTCTTCTTCTTCTTCTTCTTCTTCTTTCTCTTCTTTTACTTCAACTTCTACTTTTTCTCTTCTTCTTCTTTTTCTTCTAATTATTTTTCTTCTTTCTCTTGTTCTTCCACTACTTCTTCTTCTTCTTTTTCTTCTTCTTCTTCTTCTTCTTTTTCTTGTTCCTCTTCTTCTACTTCTACTTCTTCTTCTTCTTCTTCTTCTTTTTCCTCTTCTTCTTCTTTTTCTACTTCTACTTTCTTCTTCTTCTTCTACTACTACTTCTCCTTCCTCCTCTTCTTCTTCTTTCTCTTCTTCTTCTTCTTCTTCTTCTTCCTCTTCTTCTTGTTCTTCTTCTTCTCCTACTTCTTCTTCACCATAATCTCCTTCTTGTTCTTGTTGTTGTTCTTCTTCTTCATCCTCTTCTATTTCTTCATCTTCTTCTTTTTCCTCTTCTTTGCCATCTTCTTCTTATTCTTCTTCTTCCTCCTCTTCCTCTTCCTCTTCCTCTTCTTTTTCTTCGTCTTCTTCTTCTTCTTCTTTTTCTTCTTCTTCTGCTTCCTCTACTTCTTTTCTTCTTTGTTCTTCTTCTTCCTTCTTCTTCTTCTCCTTCTTCTTCTTCCCTATTTTTCTTCTTCTTCTTCTACTTCTCTTTCTTCTTCCTCATCTTCTTCTTCTTCTTCTTCTTCTTCTTCTTCTTTGTCTTCTTCCTCTTCTTCTTCTTCTTCTTCTTCTTCTTCATCTTCTTTGACTTCTTCTTGTTCTTGTTCTTATTCTTCTACTTCTTTTTCTTCTTCATCATCACCTTCTTAATCATGTCCTTCTTGTTCAACTTGTTCTTCTTCATCTTCTTCTTCTACTACTACTACTTCTTCTACATCTTCTTCTTGTTCTCTGTTTCTTCTTCTTCTTTTTTTTCTTCATCTTCTTCTTTTCTTATTCTTCTTCTTCTTTTTTTTCTTCTTCTCCTCCTCCTCCTCCTCCTTCTTCTTCTTCTTCTTCTTCTTCTTTCAAGTTCTTCTTTACTTCTTCTACCTCTTTTGATCCTCTTCTTTTCCTCTTATTCTTCTTCTTCCACATCTTATTCTTCTTCTTTTTCTTCTTCTTAATCTTTTCCTTCTTCTTCTTCTTAATCTACTTTTTCTTCTTCTCCTTGTCCACCTTCCTCTTCTTCCTCTTTTTATTCTTCTTCTTCTTCTTCTTCCTCTTGTTCTTCTTTCTACTTCTTCTTCTTCTACTACTACTACTACTTGTTCTTCTTCTTCTTCTTCTTCTTCTTCTTCTTCTTCTTCTTCTTAATTTTTCTTCTTCTTATTTTTCTTCTTCTTCTTCTTTTCTTCTTTGCCTTTTTCTCCTTCTTCTTCTTCTTCTTCTTCAACTTCTTCTTCTTCTTCTTCTTCTTCTTCTTGCCCTTCTACTTCAACTTTTTCTTTTCCTTCTTCTTCTTCCTTTTCTACTCACTCTTCTTCTTCTTCTTCAGCTTGTTCTTCTTCTGCTTCTTCTTCTTCTTCTTTTACTTCTTCTTCTTCTACTTCTATTTTTTCTTCTTCCTTATTTTTCTTCTTCTAGTTCTTCCTTTTCATCGTTTTCTTCTTCTTCTTCTTCTTCTTCTTCTTCTTCTTTTTCTTCCACTTTTCTTCTTCTTCTTCTTCTTCTTCTCGTTCTTCTCGTACTTCTTCTTCATTTTTGTCTTCTTCTTCTTTCTTCTTCATCATCTTCTTCTTCTTGTACTTCTTCTCATTCTTCTTTCTCTTCTTCATCATCATCATCATCTTCTTCTTCTTCTTCTTCTTTGCTTCTTCTTCTCCTTCTTCTTCTTCTTCTTTTAATTCTTCTTCTTCTTCTTCTTCTTCTTCTTCTTCTTCTTCCCCTTCTTCTTCTTCTTCTTCTTCTTCTGCTTTTTCTTTATCTTCATCTTATGCTTATTCTTAATCTTCTTCTTCTACTTCTTCATCTTTTACTTTTTCTTCTTCTTCTTTTTCTTCTTCTTCTTCTTCTTCTTCTTCTTTTAAATCTTCTTCTTCTTATTATTATTATTCTTCTACTACTACTTCTTCTTCTTTTTCTTTTGCTTCTTAATCTTTTTCATCATCATCTTCTTTTTTTTTCTTTTTCTTCTCCTTCTTTTTCTTCTTCTTCTACTTTTTTTCTTCCTTTTTTCATCTTCTTCTTATTCTTATTATTCTTCTTCTTCTTCATCTTCATCTTCTTCTTCTTCATCTTCTTCTTCTACTTCTACTTGTTCTACTACGTCTTCTTCTCTCTTCTTCATTTTTTTCTTCTACTTCTTCTTCTTCTCTTCTTCTATTCTCCTTCCTCTTCTACTACTTCTTCATCATCATCTTCTTCTTCATCATCTTCCTCTTCTTCTTCTTCATCCCCTTCTTCTTTTTCTTCTTCATCTTCTTCTTCTTCTTCTTCTTGTTCTACTTCTTCTTCTTCATCTTTTTCTTTTTCTTCTTCTTCATCTTCATCTTCATCTTCTTCTTCTTCATCTTGTTCTTTTTCTTCTTCAACTACTTCTACTACTTTTTCTTCTACTTCTCCTTCTTTCGTCCTCTTCTTCTTCTTCTACTTCTTCATCTTCTTCTTCTTTCTTCTTTCATCGTCATCATCTTCTTCTTCTTCTCCTTCTTCTTCTCCTTCTTCTTCTCCTTCTTCTTCGTCTTCTTATTCTACTTCTTCTTCTTCTTCTTCTTCTTCGTTTTCCTTCTTCTTCTTCTTCCTCTTCTTCTTCTTCTTCTTCTTCTTCTTCTTCTTCTTCTTCTTCTCCTCCTCCTCCTCCTCCTCCTCATTCTTCTTCTTCTTTTTCTCTATCTTCTTCTTCTTCTTTCCTATTCTTCTTCTTCTTCTTCTTCTTCTTCTTCTTCTTCTTCTTCGTATTCTTAATTTTCTTCTTCACCATCTTCTACTTCTTCTTCTTCTTCTTCTTCTTGTATTCCTTCCACTTCTTCTTTATCATCATCATCATCTTCTTCTTTTACTACTTCTCCTTCTTCTTTTTGTTCTACTTCTTCTTTTTCTTCTTCTTATTCTTCTTCTTCTTCCAATTGTTCTTCTCTGCTTTTTCTTCTTCTTCTTTAACATCAGATTCTTCATCTTCTTATGTTTCTTCTTCTTCTATTTCCTCTAATTTTTCTTCTTTGTTTTCTTCTTCTTCTTCTTTTTCTTCTTCTTCTTCTTCTTATTCTGCTTCTTTTACTATTACTACTACTTCTTCTTCCACTTAATCATCTTGTTCTTCCTCTTATTTTTCTTCTCCTACTTCCTCTTCTTCGTCTATTTTTTTTCATCTTATTCTTCTTATTCTTCATCTTCATCTTTTTCTTCTTCTTCCTCTACTTCTTCTACTTGTTCTTCTTCTTCCACTTCTACCTCTTTCCTCTTCTACTTCTTTTGCTACTACTTTTTTTTCTTCTTTCTTCTTCTTCTTCTTCTTCTTCATTTTCTTCTTCTCCTTCTTCTTCTTCTTCATCTTCTTCTTCTTCTTCTTTTTCTTCTTTTTATTCTTCTTCTAATTCTTCTTTTTCTTCTTTTTATTCTTCTTCTACTTCTCCTTCTTCTCGTTCTCCTTCTCCTTCTTCTTCTTCTTTTTTTTCTTCTTCTTCTTCTTTGTCTTCTCCTCCTCCTACTTATTCTTTTTCTTCTACTTCTTCATCTTCTTCTTCTTCTTCTACTACAAATTTTTCTTCTTTTTATTCAACATCATCTTCTTCTTCTTCTACTTCTTGTTCAACATCTTCTTTTTCTTTCTTCTTCTTTGTTTTCTTCTACTTCTTCTTCTTGTTCTTCTTCTTCTTCTTCTTTTCCTTCTTCTCCTCCTTTTTCTTCTCTTTATCATCATCATCATCATCATCTTCTTCTTCTTCTTCTTCTTCTTCTTCTTCTTTTACTTCTTCTTTTTCTTGTTCTAGTTCTTCTTTTTCTTTTTTTTTTGTTCTCCTCTTCTTCTACTACTTCTTCCTCTTCTTCTTCTTCTTCACTTATCATTTTGTTCATCTTCTTCTTCTTCATCTTCTCCTTTTTCTTCTTCTTCTTGTTTTTCTTCTTCTTCTTCTTCTTCTTTTTCTCAATCTTCTTCTTCTTCTTCTTCGTGTTCTTCTTCTTCTTTGTCTTCTTCTTCTTCTTCTTGTTTCTTCCTCTTCTTGCTCCTCTTCTATTTCTTCTTCTTCTTTTTCTTCTTTTTCTTCTTTTTCTTTTTCTTCTTCTTCTTCTTCTTCTTCTTGTTTCTCTTCTTCTTCTTCTTCTTCCTTTACTTCTTCTTCTTCAACTTCTTCTTTGTCATCTTCCTCTTCTTCTTCTTCTTATTCTTTTTCATGTTCTTCTTCTTCATCTTCTCCTTCTTCTTCTTCTTCTTCTTCTTCTTCTTTATCTACCTCATCTTCTTCTTTTTCTTCATCTCCATCATCATCATCTTCTTCTCCTCCTTTTCTTCTACTTCTTTTTTTCTTCTTCTTTTCCTTATTATTTTATTTCTTCTTCTTCTTCTTCTTCTTCTTTCACGTCCCTCTCTTTTTCTTCTTCTTGTTCTTTTGCTACCTCTTTTTCATCTTCTTCTTCTTCTTTTTCTTCTCTACTTCTTTCTCTTTCTACTACTTCTACTTCTTTTTCCACTACTTCTTCTTCATTCTACTTTTTCCTCTTCTTGTACTTCTTCTTCTTCTATATTCTTCATCATCTTCTTCTTCTTCTTCTTTCTTCATCTTTTTCTTCTTCTACTTTTTCTTCTCCTTCTTCTCCTTTTTCTTCTTCTTCTTCTTTTTTCTTCTTCTTCTTCTTCTTCTTCTTCTTCTTCTATCTTGTTCTTCTCTTCATCTTCTTCTTCTTCCTTTACTTCTTCTTCTTCTTCTTCTATTTCTTCTTCTTCTTCTTCTTCTTCTTCATCTTCTTCTTCTTCTTCTTTTCTTTGACTTCTTCTCATCATCATCTTCCTCTTCTTCATCTTCTTTTTCTTCTTCTTTTTCTTCTACTTTTTCTTCTTCTTCTTCTTATTCTTGTTCTTCTTCTCATTCTTCTTCTTTTTCTTCTTCTTCTTCTTCTTCTTTCTTCATCATCATCTTCTTCCACTTCTTCTTCTTCATCTTCTTTTTTGACTTCATCGTCATCATCATCATCATCTTCTTCTTCTTCTTCTCCTCCTTCCTCTTCTTCTTGTTCTTCTTCTTCTTCTTCTTCTACTTCTACTACTACTTCTTCTTCATCTTCCACTTCTTCTCCCTTTTCTTCTTCTTCTTCTTCTTCTTCGTCTTCTCTCTTCTTCTTCTTCTTCTTCTCTTTCTCTTCTTCTTCTTTTTCATCTTCTTCTTCTTTGTCTTTGTCTTCTTCATCTTCTTCTACTATTTCTCCTTCTTCTTCTTCTTCTTCTTCTTCTTCTTCATCTTCTTCCTCTTCTTCTTCTTCTTCTTCCTCTTTGTTTTTTTCTTCTTTTCATTATCTTCTCAACCTTCTTCTTCTTCTTTTCTACTTCTTCATCTTCCTCCTCCTCGTCCTCCTCTTCTTCTTCTTCTTCTGGTTGTTTCCACTTTCTACTACTTTCTTTTTCTACTTCTTCTTCTTCTTCTTCTTCCACTTCTACTTCTTTTCCTTCTTCTTCTTCTCCCTCTTATACATCTTCTTCTTCTTTTTTCTTCTTCTTCTTCTTCTTCTTCATCTTCTCCTTCTTCATCTTCTCCTTCATCATCTTCTTCTTCTTTATCTCCTTCTTCTTTTCTACTACTTCTTCTTCTTTCGTCTTCTTCTTCTTCTTCAAACGTCTTCTTTTATACTTCTTCTCTTCTTCTTCTTTCTTCTTCCTTCTCCTTCTCTTCTTCTTCTTCTTCTTTCTTCTTCTTCTTCTTCTTCTTCTTCTTCTTTGCCTTCTTCTTGTTCTTCTTCTTCTTCTCTTCTTCTTCTTCTTTTGTTTTTGTCTTCTTTTTCTTCTTCTTCATCTTCTTCTTTCTTCTTCTTGTTCTTCTTCTTCTTCATCTCTTCCTCCTCTTCTTCTTCTTCTTCTTCAACTTCTACTTCTTATTCTTTTTCCTTCTCTCTATTCTTCTTTTTCCTCTTCTTATTCTTCTTTTCTTCTTTTTCTTCTTCTTCAACTTCTTTTTTCTA
>JAIUJO010003312.1:0-10000 GCA_023846275.1 Vanilla planifolia
TCATTAGATTGGGTCACTAGGCATTCCAAACCACTAGCTTCTAGTTGTCCAAAACTAATTACATATGTATCACATTTTCTTTTACCTATAAGTAGTTCAACATTATTTTTCATGATTTTGCAAGCTTTTGTATTAAAAACAATATCAAATCAATTATCACAAAGTTGACTAATACTAATCAAATTAAATTCTAAGCCTTCTACTAAAAATACATTTGAAAGGGTAAAGTTTGTCGTACCTACATCTCCAATTCCAATAATTCTTTTCTTTGTGTTGTCTCCTAGGGTCACCTTCCTATTTGGACCTGATCTCAATGATTTGAATTTACTTTTGTCTCCAGTCATGTGTCTTGAGCATCCACTATCCAATACCCAAGATGTGGATTTCGATTTTCTCCTTGGTTTTGACTGTATGAGGTGTAAAATTTAAATTAGAAGGTATACCACTAAATGAAATCATTAATTTAAGTTTTCTAAATATCCTAGACCTATCCTAGAATGTCTCCAAATATTTTGGAGACCTTTTCTTCTAGTCTTCTAAGTCATGCTCTTAGGAACCCAAGAAAACTTAGGTTGAACTCTAAATGGTACTTGCATGTTCTCCTTTTTAACAATCCATCTAACATTTTGTGTTTGTGTATACATATTTCTTCTAAAAAAGCAATCTTTCATAGTATGTCCAGGTTTACAACAATAAAAACAAACGATGTTTGATGGCCTAGGCATGCTCAAATATCTAGGTTTTTGGAAATTGAGAGCATGTGAATGATAATAAGCATTTGAAACATGTGTAGTTTTATTTACTTTAGCATGCCCAAAAGATTGTATTTTTTCTTTAAAAACTAAAATATCATGCTTCAAAGAAGTATTTTCAATGATAAGAGATGCCTTTTCTTCACATATATGTTGATTTTCTAATTTTTTCTTTTCATCTTCTTTCATGACAAAATCAAGCAATTCAACCTTTTCTTTATAGCTCCTTTTTAATTTTTTATGTGCACTCATTAAGGAACTTAATGCATTAATAATTTCAATGTAATTATTTTGAAGAGTATCTCTTATCCAAGAGCTTACCTCATTTTCTTCTTCTTCTTCACTTGAAGATGATGAGGATGCCTCGTTTGCCATAAAGCAAATCATTCCTTCTTCTCCTCTACTTGAGCTTGAAATGTTTGAATTTTCGGAGGCACTCCATGTAGCTTGAAATGCTTTCTTTTTCTTCAAGTTCTTCTTCTTCTTCTTCTTTTCTCCCTCCTTCATATGCTTGTCTTTAAGTTTTGGACATTCCGGTTTAATATGACCAGTTTGACCACACTCAAAACAAGTTGGTGGGCTCTTCCTCTCTTTATTGCTTTTCTTCTTCCATTTCCTATTAAGAAAGCTCTTTGCCAAATTTTTAGCTAAACCATTAACATGGAAACTTACCTCATCCTCTAAATCCGTGGAGGAGGTGGAAGTGGAATCTGAATTGCTTTTGGTGGCTTTGAAAGCCATTGGTTCTTCCTTTCTTCTTTCATACTTTAACTTGCTTATAGAAGCCTCTTCTGTAAGTCTCCTTGACATTTCTATTTCGGCGGTAAGAAGTTCCCCAAGAGTTCATCCAATGAAAGTTTGCTTAGATCCTTAGAGGCTTTAATAGCAGTTGCAAGTGGATCAAATTCCTTTGGAAGGATTCTCAAAATTTTCCTAACAAGGTCACCATTTGAGAATGCCCTCCCAAGGTTTGCCAATCCATTTGTAATATCATTAAATCTCAAAAACATGCTCTTAATACTTTCATTGGGATTCATTCTAAAAAGTTCGTAGTCATGGGTGAGGATATTGATCTTAGTTTCTTTCACTTGTGAGGTACCCTCATAAGTTACTTCGAGTTTTTTCCATACCTCAAAAGCCGTATGCAAATTCATAATTTGTGTAAACTTACTAGGAGAAATTCCACAATGAAGATAGTTCAACGCCCTAGCATTTAATTGAGCCAATCTTTTGTGCTCAACGTTAAGCTCACTAAAGGGCTTGACTTCATCAGTAGAAGAATTTCTAGAAAGTTCATAAGGCTTCATCATGACTTCCCATAATTCCAAATCAATAGATTGAATGAAAATTCTAAAACGATTTTTCTAATATAAGTAAAATTCTCCTTTAAATAATGGAGGCCGAATTGAAGAAAAACCTTCACATAAGGTTGCACTCATTTCGACAAAAGAGGAAGCCATACAAAATCACAAACAACAAAAAAAAAATTGTGAGAAAGCCTTCACTTAGCACAAGAGGATCTCCCACGTGATGTTACTCACGTAATTTGGGGTTCCTTTCTCTTATACCAATTGAAGTGTTTCGTGCTAAGGAAATCCCACAAAAGGGGGGGGGGGGGGTGAATTGTGTATTTAAAAAATTTTATAACTTTCGAAATTAAAACTTAAAAGTTTTAAGCACGAATAAAGAAATTTGAACACAAAAGTTTTTAGGTGGTTCGACTCAAAACCGAGTCTACGTCCACCCCCAACCAGTGTTGGGAAAAATCCACTAAATGCACCAATTACAAGCGAGGTTTTTCGTACGGTTTACCTCAAACCTACTTGGGATTTTTACTACGGCTATTCCCAAACCTACTTGAGTTTTTCTCCTGGCTCAACTCAAACTCGGGGTTTTAGCACTACTGCCGGGATGCCCTTACCCCAAAACGAAAAATACAACGATTGACAAAAAGAACTTAGGAGAAATAGGAGAAAAGGGAGGCACACACAATTGAAAAATTAGAAGGATAGAAATGAGAAAAATTGAATCATGAACCTCTAATTTAAAGCGCCTCGTTGCAGTTTTCCTTTTGAGCTTGAAGGCACAGTTTTTGCTTGTGATTGCTCAAATTTGAGATCTGAAATATTTGAAAGAATTTAGCAAAGGTAAACTGAATAAATCTTAATTCTTCGCTATTTATAGAACTTAAAATTGAGCTAAAAAAAAAACCTTCAACGGCTCCGAAAAAACAACTAGCCGTTTGGGCAAAGGACGGAAAGCAGCCACCGTCCGATCCGGGCCCAAAATCGAACGGCGCTGATCAAATTTACGAAACAGCCGTTCGATTTTGATCTGGAGCGTTGGATCCGCGCACTGAACGAACGGCGCAGATTAAACTCGTGAAACAGCCGTTCGATTTTGATCTGGAGTGTTGGATCCGCGCGCTGAACGAACGACGCCGATTAAACTCGCGAAACAGTCGTTCGATTTCAATCTCGTGCGTTGGATCTGGGCGGGCTTGATCTGCGCCTTTGGATCCTGTCGAAGTTATAAGGTGGGATTTTTTGTCCCACACTGCAGAACTAAAATCGGCGCACCGCTTTGTAAGGAATTTGCGCTGTTTAATTCTCGTGCCTCTGTGGGGCTGGCTCCCCCCTTCCTTGACCGAGATTTCATCACCTGGTCGGGTTGACTTGACCATGCACTGTTCATTGACCGTTGACCGTCGCTGTAGTTTGACCTAGCCGAGCTCCTCTCTGCGGGCTTTGGGCGGGCTTGGCTTAGCCAAGCACTGTTCATTTGATCGTTGACCACCGCTATAGTTTGACCTCGCCGTGCTCCTCTCTGCAGGCTTTGGGCGGTCTTGGCTCGCCCTTTTTGGGTCATCCAAAAATTTTTTTAATTTCTAAAAGACCTGGACGGGCTAATTGCGTGATGGGTCGGCCCGCCCAGTGCTACAGTGAATTTTCTCGAGACTTAAGCTGTTTTAAGGTTGATTGGAAGAATTTTTGTGCTAAAATTTTAAATATAAGTGTATCAAAATAACTTTATATTATCATATATTATAAGTTTTCTAAATGACTATGAAAAGAAACTTATGAAAAATAATTTCTAAATAATTTTAAAAAATCAAATACCAATGTCTATACTTTTTGTCAATAAAGCTTGGCCTAAAAATAAAAATTCAATAATTATTAATTTTATAACATTTTTAAATATTAATACTACTAGTGTGACTCATAATCTCAAAACTTGGATATCTCAATTTCAAGTAAAATTAATAAAAACTCAAATATGATAATTCTAGTACATGTCTTAAATTTCCTTGAAGTATGCCATGTCTTCAAGGTCCTTAGAGACCACTATTTTAGACATGTGAAGTACATGGCTTGATTTAATTAAATATTAACAATTTTACTTAAAATCAAGCCTAAATAAAATATAAACATTTATGCTTGACTCATCAAACACAAGGGTGTAACAATCTCCCCCTTTTGATGATGGCAAGACATAAATGTTTTAAATCTATAAAAAAAATGATAAAATGAATAAAAGTAAACTTTTAAGATGAGAAATCTTAATGAGGAGATTAATAATTATCATGCTCCCCCTATCTTTATGCTCCCCCTAACTCCCAACTATTCTCCCCCTTTGACACCATCAAAAGGGAGTTAACCCTAAGCAATGTCTAAAATTCCTAATTGTTCTCTCAATGTTTGAAATTGCTCCGATGGTAAGGGTTTGGTAAAAATGTCGGCCAATTCAAGCTTAGTAGGAACATACTCTAATTCTACTAATCCTTTGGCCGCTTGGTCTCTAATAAAGTGATACCTAACATCTATGTGCTTAGTCCTAGAATGATGAACTTGATTCTTGGCTAATGCTAATGAACTAGTATTGTCAATTCTAATAGGTATATGTGTGACTTCTAAACCATAGTCTTGAAGTTGTTGTCTTAACCATAGTACTTGAGCAACACAACTTCCAGCTACAACATATTCAGCTTCTGTTGTTGACAAGGCTATACAATTTTTTTTTGCTTGACCATGAAACAAGACAATGTCCCAAGAATTGACATGTCCCTAATGTGCTCTTTCTATCCACTTTAGATCCTCCAAAATCTGAATCTGTATAGCCAATGAGTTCACAAGAAAGGTCATTTCTAGGATACCATAATCCTAGAGTCATAGTTCCCTTCAAATATTTAAAGATTGCTTTAACAGCTTTTAAGTGACTTTCCTTTGGGTTTGCTTGGAACCTAGCATATAATCCAACACTAAATAGAATGTCAGACCTACTAGCTGTAAGGTATAATAAAGATCCTATAAGTCCTCTATAAAGTTTTTGGTCTATGGTTTTCCCTTATTCATCTAGGTCTAATTGAATAGATTGATTCATGGGAACTTTTCTAGGTTTCATATTTTCATAATCATATTTCTTAAACATTTCTTTCAAATATTTTGTTTGAGAAATAAAAATACCATCTTTTAGTTGTCTTATTTGCAATCTTAAGAAAAACGTTAGCTCACCCATCATGCTCATTTCAAATTCCTTAGTCATAAGACCTCCAAATTCTCTACTCATTTCTTCTTTTGTACTACTAAAAATAATATCATCAACATAAATCTGAACAATTAATAAATCATCTCCTAAAGGCTTTAGAAATAATGTAGTATCTGATTTACCCTTTTTAAAGCCACTTTCTACTAGATAATTACTCAACCTATGGTACCATTCACGTGGAGCTTGCTTAAGGCCGTAAAGAGCTTTCTTAAGCTTGTAGACATAATTATCTTGTGTATGATTTTCAAAACCTGGTGGTTGTTCTACAAACACATCCTCTTCTATTATTCCATTTAAGAAAGCACTTTTTACATCTATTTGAAACAATCTAAAATCTTATAACATGAATGTGCTAGAAGTAATCTAATTGCTTCTAACCTAGCTACGGGTGCAAATGAATCCTCAAAATCAATACCTTCTATTTTACTATATCCCTTAGCAACAAGTCTAGCCTTATTCCTAATTATTACACCATTTTCATCTAATTTATTTTTATAGACCCATCTAGTACCAATTACTTGTTGATCACTAGGTCTTGGTACTAATTCCCAAACTTGATTTCTTTTAAATTGGTTTAACTCTTCATTCATAGCTTGAACCCAATAATCATCCACAAGGGCTTCTTTTATAGAACTGGGTTCAAAAAATGACACAAAGGCACTATGATCTATATCTCTAATTGAAGCTCTAGTCTTCACTCCTTGGTTCACATCTCCTATAATCAAATCCTTTAGATGTGAGGTTGCAAATTTCCATCCTTTAGATAAATTATTTTCTTCTTCTTTTTCTTTTTCTATTTCTAGATTTTCTATTTTTTCTTTGTTTAAATCTAGATTCTTTACTAATTCTATTTCATCTTCTAAATGCTTTTCACTAACTAGTTGAATTGTCTCATCAAACACAACATGCATTGTTTCCTCTATTTTATGTGATTCTTGATTAAAAACTCTATATGCTTTTCTAATTGATGAATACCCTAAAAAGATTTCTACACTTGCCTTCTCATCAAACTTTCCTAAGTTTGCTCTCTCATTTTTAAGAATAGTGCACTTACAACCAAAAACATGAAAATAACTAAGATTTGGTTTCTTCTTCCTTAGCAATTCATAAGGAGTTTTCTTCAACTTTGGTCTCAAATTAACCTTATTTATGATGTAACACGCCGTGCTAATAGCTTCGGCCCAAAAGTATTTGGGTAAGTTATATTCGGCTAGCATGGTTCTACCCATCTCAACTAATGTTCTATTCTTTCTTTCTACAATGCCATTTTGTTGTGGGGTATATGGGCATGTGAATTGATGTTTGATTCCTTTCTCTTTACAAAACTTACTAAAATATTCATTCTTAAATTCAATCCCATTATCACTTTGCATACAAATTAATTTTAGACTATGTTGTCTTTCTAACTCTCTAATCAAATCTTCAAAGTTCTCAAAGGCTTCATTTTTATGTCTAAGAAAAAACACCCAAGTATATCTAGAAAAATCATCAACTATAACAAATCCGTATTGTTTTCCTCCTAAACTCAAAGGTTGTATTGGACCAAAAAGATCTAAGTAGATTTTTTCTAAAGGTCTACTAGTTGTTAATTCATTTTGAGATTTGAATGAGGATTTAACTTGTTTTCCCTTTTGGCAAGATTCACACAACTCCCAATTTCACTTGCTTGGTTTTGGAAGGCCTCTAACTACATCTAATTTTGAAATCTTCTTCAAGGTGGAGTATCCCACATGGCCTAATCTTCTATGCCATAATGAATTCTCATTAGATTGGGTCACTAGGCATTCCAAACCACTAGCTTCTAGTTGTCCAAAACTAATTACATATGTATCACATTTTCTTTTACCTATAAGTAGTTCAACATTATTTTTCATGATTTTGCAAGCTTTTGTATTAAAAACAATATCAAATCCATTATCACAAAGTTGACTAATACTAATCAAATTAAATTCTAAGCCTTCTACTAAAAATACATTTGAAAGGGTAAAGTTTGTCGTACCTACATCTCCAATTCCAATAATTCTTTTCTTTGTATTGTCTCCTAGGGTCACCTTCCTATTTGGACCCGATCTCAATGATTTGAATTTACTTTTGTCTCCAGTCATGTGTCTTGAGCATCCACTATCCAATACCCAAGATGTGGATTTCGATTTTCTCCTTGGTTTTGACTGTATGAGGGGTAAAATTTAAATTAGAAAGTATACCACTAAATGAAATCATCAATTTAAGTTTTCTAAATATCCTAGACCTATCCTAGAATGTCTCCAAATATTTTGGAGACCTTTTCTTCTAGTCTTCTAAGTCATGCTCTTAGGAACCCAAGAAAACTTAGGTTAAACTCTAAATGGTACTTGCATGTTCTCCTTTTTAACAATCCATCAAACATTTTTTGTTTGTGTATACTTATTTCTTCTAAAAAAGCAATCTTTCATAGTATGTCCAGGTTTAGAACAATAAAAACAAACGATGTTTGATGGCCTAGGCATGCTCAAATATCTAGGTTTTTTGAAATTGAGAGCATGTGAATGATAATAAGCATTTGAAACATGTGTAGTTTTATTTACTTTAGCATGCCCAAAAGATTGTATTTTTTCTTTAAAAACTGAAATATCATGCTTCAAAGAAGTATTTTCAATGATAAGAGATGCCTTTTCTTCACATATATGTTGATTTTCTAATTTTTTCTTTTCATCTTCTTTCATGACAAAATCAAGCAATTCAACCTTTTCTTTGTAGCTCCTTTTTAATTTTTTATGTGCACTCATTAAGGAACTTAATGCATTCATAATTTCAATGTAATTATTTTGAAGAGTATCTCTTGTCCAAGAGCTTACCTCATTTTCTTCTTCTTCTTCACTTGAAGATGATGAGGATGCCTCGTTTGCCATAAAGCAAATCATTCCTTCTTCTCCTCTACTTGAGCTTGAAATGTTTGAATTTTCGGAGGCACTCCATGTAGCTTGAAATGCTTTCTTTTTCTTCAAGCTCTTCTTCTTCTTCTTTTCTCCCTCCTTCATATGCTTGTCTTTAAGTTTTGGACATTCCGGTTTAATATGACCAGTTTGACCACACTCAAAACAAGTTGGTGGGCTCTTCCTCTCTTTATTGCTTTTCTTCTTCCATTTCCTATTAAGAAAGCTCGTTGCCAAATTTTTAGCTAAACCATTAACATGGAAACTTACCTCATCCTCTAAATCTTTGGAGGAGGTGGAAGTGGAATCCGAATTGCTTTTGGTGGCTTTGAAAGCCATTGGTTCTTCCTTTCTTCTTTCATACTTTAACTTGCTTGTAGAAGCCTCTTCTGTAAGTCTCCTTGACATTTCTATTTCGAAGGTAAGAAGTTCCCCAAGAGTTCATCCAATGAAAGTTTTCTAAGATCCTTAGAGGCTTTAATAGCAGTTGCAAGTGGATCAAATTCCTTTCGAAGGATTCTCAAAATTTTCCTAACAAGGTCACCATTTGAGAATGCCCTCCCAAGGTTTGCCAATCCATTTGTAATATCATTAAATCTCAAAAACATGCTCTTAATACTTTCATTGGGATTCATTCTAAAAAGTTCGTAGTCATGGGTGAGGATATTGATCTTAGTTTCTTTCACTTGTGAGGTACCCTCATAAGTTACTTTGAGTTTTTTCCATACCTCAAAAGCCGTATGCAAATTCATAATTTGTGTAAACTCACTAGGAGAAATTCCACAATGGAGATAGTTCAACGCCCTAGCATTTAATTGAGCCAATCTTTTGTGCTCAACGTTAAGCTCACTAAAGGGCTTGACTTCATCAGTAGAAGAATTTCTAGAAAGTTCACAAGGCTTCATCATGACTTCCCATAATTCCAAATCAATAGATTGAATGAAAATTCTAAAACGATTTTTCTAATATAAGTAAAATTCTCCTTTAAATAATGGAGGCCGATTTGAAGAAAAACCTTCACATAAGGTTGCACTCATTTCGACCAAAGAGGAAGCCATACAAAATCACAAACAACAAAAAAAAAATTGTGAGAAAGCCTTCACTTAGCACAAGAGGATCTCCCACGTGATGTTACTCACGTAATTTGGGGTTCCTTTCTCTTATACCAATTGAAGTGTTTCGTGCTAAGGAAATCCCACAAAAGGGGGGGGGGGTGAATTGTGTATTTAAAAAATTTTATAACTTTCGAAATTAAAACTTAAAAGTTTTAAGCACGAATAAAGAAATTTGAACACAAAAGTTTTTAGGTGGTTCGACTCAAAACCGAGTCTACGTCCACCCCCAACCAGTGTTGGGAAAAATCCACTAAATGCACCAATTACAAGCGAGGTTTTTCGTACGGTTTACCTCAAACCTACTTGGGATTTTTACTACGGCTATTCCCAAACCTACTTGAGTTTTTCTCCTGGCTCAACTCAAACCCGGGGCTTTAGCACTACTGCCGGGATGCCCTTACCCCAAAACGAAAATACAACGATTGACAAAAAGAACTTAGGAGAAATAGGAGAAAAGGGAGGCACACACAATTGAAAAATTAGAAGGATAGAAATGAGAAAAATTGAATCATGAACCTCTAATTTAAAGCGCCTCGTTGCAGTTTTTCTTTTGAGCTTGAAGGCACAGTTTTTGCTTGTGATTGCTCAAATTTGAGATCTGAAATATTTGAAAGAATTTAGCAAAGGTAAACTGAATAAATCTTAATTCTTCGCTATTTATAGAACTTAAAATTGA
>JAIUJO010001924.1:10000-15000 GCA_023846275.1 Vanilla planifolia
AAGAAGAAGAAGAAGAAGTAGATGAAGAAAAAGAAGAAGAAAAAGAAGAGGAAGGAGAAGGAGAAGAAGAAGAAGGAGACGAAGACGAAGAAGAAGGAGAAGGAGAAGAAGAGGAAGAAGAAGAAGAAGAAGAAGAAGGTGAAGAAGAAGAAGGTGAAGAAGATTAAAAAGAAGAAGGAGAAGAAGAAGAAGAAGATGATGATGATGAAGAAGAAGAAGAAGAGGAAGAGGAAGTGGAAGAAGAGGTAGAAGAAGAAGAAGTTGTAGAAGGGGAAGAGGAAGTGGAAGAAGATGGAGAAGAATAAGAACAAGAAGAAGTATTAAGAGAGGAAGAAAAAGAGGATGATTAAGAAGAAGAAGAAAAAGTAAGAGGAGAAAGAAGAAGTAGTAAAATTATATGAAGAAGAAGAAAAAGAAGAAGTAGAAGTCGAAGTAGAAGAAGTAGAAGAAGAAGAAAAAGAGGAAGAAAAAGGATAAGAATAATAATAATAATAATAATAAGATGGAGAAGCAGAAGGAGTGGAAGAAGAGGAAGACGAGGGAGAAGAAGAAGAAGAAGAAGAAGAAGTAAATGATGAAAAAGAAGCTGAAGAAGACAAAGATGATGAGGAAGAAGAAGAAGAAGAAGAATAAGAAGATGATAAAGAAGAAGAAAAAGAAGAGGAAGAGGAGGAGGAGGAGTAGGAAGATGATGAAGAAGAGTAATAACAAGAAGTAGAAGAAGAAGAAGAAGAAGAAGAAGAACAACAGGAAGAAGAAGAAGAATAAGAGAAATAGAAGAATTAAGAGGAAGGAGAAGAAGAAGAAGAATTAGAAGAAGAAGAACAAGAACGGGAAGAAGAATAAATTGGAGAAGAAGAAGAAGAAGAAGATGAAGAGGAAGAAGAAGATGAAGAAGAAGAACAAGAACAAGAACAAGAAAAAGGAAGAAGAAAAAAGGAAAAATATAATAGTTGAAGAAGAATAAGAAGAAGAAGAAGAAGAAGAAGATGACGATGATGAAGAAAAAGAAGAAGAAGAAGAAGAAGAGGAAGAAGTAGAAGGAGAAGAAGGAGAGTAAGATGAATTAAGAGAAGATGATGATGATCAACGTGAAGAAGAAGAAGAAGAAGAAGTAAGATAAAGAAGAAGAAGTAGAAGAAGATGAAGAAGAAGAAGAAATCAAAGAAGAAGAAGGTGAAGAAAAGAAGAAGAGGATGAAGAAAAAGAAGAAGAAGAAGAAGAAGATGATGATGATGATGAGGAAGAAGAAGAAGAAGAAGAAGAAGAAGAAGAAGAAGATGAACGAGAAGAAAATGAAAGAGAAGTAGAGGAAGGTTAAGAAGAAAAGAAGAAGAAGAAGATGATGAAGAAGAAGAAGAATAATAAGAAGAAGAAGAATAATAAGAAGAAGAAGAAGATGAAGAAAAATAATAAGAAGAATGAGAAAAGAAAGAGGAAGAAGAAGAACAACAAGTAGTAGAAGAGGAACAACAAGAATAAGAAGAAGAAGAAGAAGAAGTGATAGAAGAAGAAGAACAAGAACAAGAACAAGAAGAATAAGATAAATAAAAAAAACGAGGAGAAGAAGAAGAAGAAGATGAGGAAGAAGTAGAAGATGAAGAAGAGGAAGTAAAAGAAGAAGAAGAAGAACAAGAACAAGAACTAGAGAATTAGGAGAAGTAGTAGGTGAAGAAAAAGAAGAAGAAGAAGAAGAAGAAGAAGAAGAAGGAGAAGAAGAAGAATAGAAAGAAGAAGAAGATGATGAAGAGGAAGGGGAAGAAGAGGAAGAGGAAGAAAAGAAGAAGGAGAAGAATAAGAAGAAGAGGAAGAAGAAGAAGAGGAGGAGGAGGAGGAAGAAGAAGAAGAAGCAGTCGAAGTAAAAGAAGAAGAAGATGAAGGTGGGGGAGTAGGAGGAAAAAGAAGAAGAAGAAGAAGAATTGGGAGAAGAGGAAGAATAAGTAAGAGAATTTTAAGAAGAGAAAGAAGAAGAAGAAGAAGAAGAAGAAGAAGGTGAAGTAAGAGGAAGAAGAAGTAAGTGGAAGAAGAAGAAGTGGAAGTAGAACAAGAAGAATAAGAAAAAGAAGAATAAGATGTAAGAGTAGAAGAAGATGAAGAAGGAGAAGAAGAAGAAGAAGAAGAAGATGAAGAAGAAGATGTAAGAGGAATAAGAAGAAGTAGAACAAGGAGAAGAAAAAGAAAAACAAGAAGAATAAGAAGAAGAAGAAGAAGAAGAATAAAAAGAAGAAGAAGAAGATGTGAAAGAAGAAGAAGAAAAAAAAGAAGAAGTATATGGAGTGTAATATGAAGACGAAGAAGAAGGAGGAGAAGAAGTAGAAGAAGAAGAAGAAGAAGTAGAAGAAGTATAAGGAGTGTAATATGAAGGTGAAAAAAAAGGAGGAGAAGAAGTAGAAAAAGAAGAAGAAGAAGAAGAAGAAGAAGAAGAGGTAGAAGAAGAAGAAGAAGAAGGAGAGTAAGAAGAATTAAGAGAAGATGATGATGATGATGAAGAAGAAGAAGAAGAAGAAGAAGAAGTAAGATGAAGAAGAAGAAGTAATAGAAGAAGAAGAAGAAGAAGAAGAAGAAGAAGAAGTAAGATGAAGAAGAAGAAGTAATAGAAGAAGAAGAAGAAGAAGAAGAAGAAGAAGAAGACGAAGAAAAAGAAGAAGAAGATGAAGATGAAGATGAAGAAGAAGAAGAATAAGTAGAATAAGAAGAAGAAGAAGAAGAAGAAGAAGAAAAAGCAAAGAGAAGTAGAAGTTTGTGAAGAAGAAAAGAAGAGGAATAAGAATAAGAAGAAGAAGAAGATGAAAAAAAATAAGAAGAAGAAAAGGAAGAGGAAGAAAAAGAAGAACAAGTAGTTGAAGAAGAACAAGAAGAATGAGAATAAGAAGAAGAAGAAGAAGAAGAAGACAAAGAAGAAGTGGCAAAACAAGAAGAACAAGAACAAGAAGAATAAGAAGAATAAGAAGAACGAGTAGAAGAAGAAGTAGAAGATGAAGAAGAGGAAGTAAAAGAAGAAGAAGAAGAAAAAGAAGAAGAAGAAGCAGAAGAATTAGGAGAAGAAGTAGTAGGTGAAGAAGAAGAAGAAGAAGAAGAACAGAAAGAAGAAGAAGATGATGAAGAAGAAGGAGAAGAAGAGGAAGAGGAAGAAAAGAAGAAAGAGAAGAATAAGAAGAAGTGGAAGAAGAAGAGGAGGAGGAGGGGGAGGAAAACGAAGAAGAAGAAGAAGAAGAAGTAGAAGTAGAAGAAGAAGATGATGATGAAGGTGGAGGAGGAGGAGGAAAAAGAAGAAGAAGAAGAAGAAGAATTGGGAGAAGAGGAAGAATATGTAAGAGAAGTTTAAGCAGAGAAAGAAGAAGAAGCAGAAGAAGAAGAAAAAAAAGTAAGAGGAACAAGAAGAAGTGGATGCAGAAGAAGAAGAACAAGAAAAAGAAGAACAAGATGTAAGAGAAGAAGAAGAAGAAGGAGAAGAAGAAGAAGATGTAAGAGGAAAAATAAGAAGTGGAAGAAGGAGGAGAAGAAGAAAAAGAAGAAGAATAAGAAGAAGAAGAAGAATAATAAAAAGAAGAAGAAGAAGAAGAAGTTGAACAAGAAGAAGAAAAAGAGGTATAAGGAGTGTAATATAATGGCAAAGAAGAAAGAGGAGGAGAAGTATAAGAAGAAGAAGAAGAAGAAGAAGAAGAAGAAGGAAAAGAAGAAGATGATGAAGAAGAAGATGAAAAAGAGGAAGTGAAGGAAGAAGAAGAAGAAGAAGAAGAAGAACATGATGAAGGAGATGATGAAGAAGAAGAAGAAGAGGAACAAGAACAAGAAAAAGTAGAGGAAGAAAAAGGGGAAGAACTAGAAGAAGGGGAAGAAGAAGAATAAGAAGAAGTTGAAGAAGAAGACGAAGAAGAGGAAAAAGTAAGAAGTAGAAGAAGAAGAAGAAGAAAAAGAAGAAGAAGAAGGGGAACAAGAAGAGGAAGAAGAAAAAGTAGGAGACAAAGAAGAAGGTGAAGAATAAGAAGATGATTGTGAGGAAGAAGAAGAAGAAGTGTAAGAAGAAAAACAAGAAGAAGAAAAAGAAGGAGAAGAAGAAGAACAAGAAGATGAAGATGATGAGGAAGAAAAATATGATGATAATGTTGATAAAGAGGAAGAAGAAGAAGAAGAAGAGGCAAAAGAAGGAGATGAACATGAAGAAGAAGGTAAAGTAGATCCTGACGTGGACGTGGAAAAAGACGAAGAAGTAGAATAAGACGAAAATGAAAAAGAAGAAGAAGAGGAAGAAGAAAAAGAAGAAGAATAAAAAAAATGAAGAACAACAAGAAAAAGAAGAGGAAGATGAAGAAGAAGAAGAAAAAGAAGAAGAATAGCAACAAGAAGAAGAAGTAGAAGTAAAAGAAAGAAGATGAAGTAGTAGTAGCAGTAGTCATAAAAGAAGAAGAAGAAGTAGAAGAAGAAGAAGAAAAAGAAGAAGAATAATAAGAAGAAGAACAAGAGGATGAGAAAGAAGAAGAACAACTACAAGAAGAAGAAGGAGAACAAGCAGAAAAAGTAGTAGAAGAAGAAGAATAAGAAGAATAAGAATAATAATAATAATAATAATAAGAAGAAGAAGAAGTTGAAGAAGAAGAAGAAGAAGAAGAATAGGAAGAAGAAGAAGTAGAAGAAAAAGTAGAAGAAGAAGAAGAATAGGCAGAAGAAGAAGAAGAAAATGGAGAAGGAGGAGGAGAAGAAGAAGAAGAAGAAGAAGAGGAAGAAGAAGAATAAGAAGAAAGAGAGGAAGAATAACGAGAAGAAGACAAGGAAGATGATGATGATGATGATGAGGAAGAAGAAGAAGAATAAGAAGGAGATGATGAAAGAGAACAAGAAGAATAATAATAATAAAAAGAAAGAGGAGAGGAAGAAGAAGAAGAAGAATAAGAAGAAGCAAAAGAAGATGAGAAAGAGGAGGAGCAGGAGGAGGAGGAAGAAGATGAAGAAGAAGAATAGGAAGAAGAAGTAGGAGATGTTGAAGATGAAAAAGAAGAAGA
>JAIUJO010001924.1:17500-20000 GCA_023846275.1 Vanilla planifolia
AAGAAGAAGGAGGAGAAGAAGAAGAACAAGAAAAAGAAGAAGAGAAGAGGAAGAAGAAGAAGAAGAAGAAGAAGACGAAAAAGAAAGAGAATACGATGAAGAAGATAAAGAAGAAGAAAAATAAGGGGAAGAAAGTTGAAGAAGAAGAAGATGAGAAAGAAGAAGAAGAAGAACAAGAACAAGAATTGGAGGAAGAAGATGAAGAAGAAGAGGAAGAAGGAGAAGAAGAAGAAGAAGAACAAGAGGAAAAGAAGGAGATGATGAAGAAGAAGAAGAAGTAGAAGGGTTAGAGAAGAAGTAAAGGGAAGAGGAAGAAGAAGAAGAGGAAGAAAAAGAAGAGGAAGAAGAAGAGCAAGAAGAAGAAGAAGAAGAAGATGATGAACAAGAACAATTAGAGGAAGAAGAAGATGTAGTACGAGAAGAAGAAGAAGAAGATCAAGAACAAGAAGAAGAATATGAAGAAGAAGAAGAAGAAGAAGAAGAAGAAATAGAAGAAGAAGAAGAGGAAGAAGAAGAAGAATCAGAAGAAGTAATAGAATATGGAGATGGATAAGAAGAAGAAGATGAAGAAGAAGAAGAAGATCAAGTAAGAGGAAGAAGAAGAAATAGTAGTAGAAGAGGAAGAAGAGAGAAGAAAATGAAGGAGAAGAAGTAAGAAAAGAAGAAAAAGTTGAATAGGAAAAGAAGAAGAAGAAGAAGAAGAAAAAGAGGAAGAATAACAAGAAGAGGAAGAATAAGAAGAATAGGGAGGATAAATAGAAGAAAAGGAAGAAGAAGAAGATGAGTAAGAAGAAGAAGAAGAAGAAGAAAAAGAAGAAGAAGAAGAAGAAGAAGAATAAGAAGAAGTAAGGAGGAAGAAAAAGAAGAAGAAGAAGAAGATGGTGATGATGAAGAAGAAGAACACAATAAATAACAACAATAATAATAATAAGAAAATGAAGAAGAAGAGCAAGAGGAAGGGAAGAAGAAGAGAAAGAAGAAGAGGAGGGAGATATTGATGAATAACAACAACAAGAAGAAGATGAAGTAGAACAAGAAGAGGAAGAATAGGAGGAAGAAGAAGTTGAAGAAGAAGAAGAAGAAGTTGATGAAGAAAAAGAGGTAAAAGTAAGAAAATGAAGATAAGAAAGAAGAAGAAGAAGATGATGAAGAGCAAGAAGAAGAAGAAGAAGAAGAAGAAGAAGAAGAATAAGATGATGATGAAGAAAATGAAGAAGAAGAAGAAGACGAGGAGCAGGACGAAGAAGGAGGAGAAGAAGAAGAAGAAGAGGAAGAAGAACTAGCTGAAGTTGAAGAAGAAGAAGTAAAGAAAGAAGTAAGAGGAAGTCGTAGAAGGAGAAGAAGAAGAAGAAGAGGAAGAAGAAGAAGTAGAAGAATATTAAAAAGTACGAGAAGAAGATGATGATTATGATGATTATGAAGAAGAGGAAGAAGAAGAAGTTGATGAAGAAGAAGTAGTAAAAGAAGAAGAAGTAGAAGATGATGAAGTAAGACCAAGAAGAAGAAGAAGATGAAAAAGAAGAAGAAGAAGAAGAAAAAGAAGTAGAAGAAGAGGAAGTAGATGAAGAAGAAGAAGAGGAAGAAGTAGGAGAAGATGAGGAAGAAGAAGAAGAAGAAAAAGAAGAAGAAGAAGCAAGAGGAGGAAGAAGAAGAAGAAGAATATGAAGAAGAAGAAGAAGAAGAAGAAGAAAAGGTGGAGGAGGAGGTGGAGCAGGAAGATGATGAAGAAGAGTAATAACAAAAAGAAGAAGTTGAAGAAGTAGAAGAAGAACAAGAAAAAGAAGAATAAGAGAAGTAGAAGAATTAAGGGGAACAAGAAGAAGAAGAGCTAGATGAAGAGCAAGAAGAAGAAGAATAAGAAGAAGAAGAAGAACAAGAAGAGGAAGAAGAAGAAGAAGATGAAGATGAAGAGGAAGAAGAAGATGAAGAAGAAGATGAAGAAGAAGAAGATGAACAAGAACAAGTAAGACGAAGAAGAAAAAGACGAAGATATAATAGTTGAAGAAGAAGAAGAAGAAGAAGATGACGATGATGAAGAAGAGGAAGAAGTAGAAGAAGAAGAAGAAGAAGAAGAAGAATTAAGAGAAGATAATGATGATGAAGATGAAGAAGAAGAAGAAGAAGAAGTAAGATGAAGAAGAAGAAGAAGCAGAAGAAGAAGAAGAAGAAGAAGAAGAAGAAGAAGATGAAATCGAAGAAGAAGAAAGTGAAGAAGAAGAAGAAGAAGAAGAAGAAATCGAAGAAGAAGAAAATGAAGAAGAAGAAGAAGAAGATGAAGAAGCGAAAGAATAAGAATTAGAAGGAGAAGAAGAAGAAGAGGTTGAGGAAGAAGAAGAAGATGAAGAAGAAGAAAAAGAAAGAGACGAAGAAGAAGGTGAAGAAGAAAAGAAGAAGAAGAAGAAGAAGAAGAGAAAGAAGAAGATGAAGATTAAGAAAAATAAGAAGTAGAAGAAGAAAAGGAAGTGGAAGAAGAAGAAGAACAAGTAGTACAAGAAGAACA
>JAIUJO010002713.1:0-15000 GCA_023846275.1 Vanilla planifolia
TCTTTTTCATCTTTTTCTTCTTCTTTTTCTTTTTATTCTTCTTCTTCTTCTTCTTTTACTACTACTACTTCTTTTTCTTCTTCTTGTTCTTCATTTTCTTCCTCATCTTCTTCTTCTTCCCACTTTTTCTCCATCTTATTTATCTTCTTCTTCTTCGTCTTCTCTTAACCTTCTTCTAATTTGTCTTGTTTTTCTTCTTCTTCTTCCTCCTCTTCTCCATCTCCATCTTCTTCATCTTATTCTTCTTCTTCATCTTATTTTTTTCTCCTTCTTCTCTTCTTCATCTTCTTCTTGTTCATCTTATTCTTCTCTTCCACTTCTTCTTGTTTCTTCTTCTTTTTTCTTCCTCTTCTTCTTCTTCTTCTACTTCTTCCTCTTCTCCTTCTTCTTCTTCTTCTTCATCTTCTTCAACTTCCTCTCCGTCTTCATCATCATCATCATCAACTTCTTCTCTTTCTTCTTCTTCATCTTCTTCAACTTCCTCTCCGTCTTCATCATCATCATCATCAACTTCTTCTTCTTCTTCTTATTGTTCTTCTTCTTCACCTTCAACTTCTTCTTCTTCTTATTCTTCTTCTTCTTCTCTTCATCATCTTCATCTTCTTTTTCTTCTTCTTTACTTGTTTAGTTTCTTCCTCTTTTTCTTTCTTCTTCTTCCTCCTCTATTTCTTCTCTACTTCATATTCTTCTTCTTCTTCTTCTTCTTCTTCTTCCTCTTCTCTTCTTCAACTTCTTCTCTTCTTCTTCTTCTACTTTGTATTCTTCTTCTTTCTCTTCTTCATTTTCCTCTTCTTCGTCTTCTTCATCTTTATCTTCTTCTTCTTCTTCTTCGTTGTCTTTTTCTTCTTCTCTTCTTCTTTGTCGTCATCTTCTACTTCTTCTTCATCTTCCTCTTCTTCTTCTTCTTCTACATTTTCTTCTTCTTCGTCTTCTCTCTTTTCTCTTTTTCATCTTCCTCTTCTTTGTCTTCTTTTTCTTCTTCTCCTATTCATCTTCTTCTATGTTCTCCTCTTATTCTTCTTCTTCTTCTTCTTCTTTTTAATCTGTCTTCTTCTTCTTCTTAGTCTTCTTCTTCGTCTTCTTCTTCATTATCATCATCTTGTTCTTCTTAATCTTCTTCTTTTTCTTCTTCATCTTCTCTTCTCCTACTTCTTATTCTTCTTCTCCACCTTCATCTTCTTCTTCTTCTTCTTTTTCTTCTTCTTCTTCAACTTCTTGATCTACTATGCTTTCTTCCTTTTCTTGTCTTCTATGCCTTTTTTTCTTCTTCTTCTTCTTGTTTCTTCTTCTTCTTCGCCAACAACATCTTCTTCTTCTTCTCTTCTTCCTCTTCTTCTTCTTCTTCTTGTTCTTTGCCTTGTTCTTCTTCTTTTTCTCTTCTTCATCATTATATCTTGTTCTCCTCTTCTTCTTCTTCTTCTACCTCCTCTTCTTTGTCTTTCTTTTTTTCGTCTTCTTCTTCTTTTAGTTTTTTTAATATTGCTACTTCTTCTTCGTCTTCTTCTTCTTCTTCTTCCAATTCTTCTTCTTCTTCTTCTTCTTCTTCTCCTTCTTCTTCTTCCTCTTGTTCTTCTTCTGCTTTCTCTTTTTTTTCTAACTTTATGGCTTCTTCTTCTTCATCATCTTTTTTGTCTTCTTCTTCTTATCTTTTTTTTCTTCTTGTTCTTCTTGTTTTTTGTCTTCTTCTTTGTGTTCTTCTTCTTTTTTATCAATTTTTTTATGTTCTTCATCTTTTTCTTTTTCTTCTTCTGCTTCCCCTTCTTCTTCGTCTTCTTTTTCTTCTTTATCTTCTTCTTCTTCTTCTTCATATTTCTCTTTTTCTTCTTTGTCTTCCTCTGCTCTTTCTCCTTCTTCTTCTTCTTCTTCTTCTTCTATGTTTTCTTCTCGTTCATCTATGCCTTCTCCTTCTTCCTCTTCTTCGTCTTTCTCTTTTTCGTCTTCTTCTTCTTCAACTTCTTCTTCCTCGTCTTCTTCTTTTTTAGCATCTATTATTCCTACTTCTTTTTCTTGTTCTTCTTCTTCTTCGTCTACTTCTTGTTCTTCTTACTTTTCTTCTTCTTCTTTGCCTTCTTCTTATTATTATTATAATTATTATTATTATTATTATTCTTACTCTTTTTTTTTCTCATCTTTCTATTCTTTTCTGTCTTTTTCTTCATCTTCTTCATCTTCTTCTCTTCATCTTCCTTTTCTTCTTCTTCTTCTTCTTATTCTTGTTCTTCTTATAATAATAATAAATATTATTATTATTATTATTATTATTGTGATTATTATTATTATTTTTTATTCTACTTCTTCTTCTTCACTTCTTCCTCTTCTTCTTCTTCTATCAACTTCGTCTTCTTCTTCTTCTTCCTCTTCTTCTTCGTTGTCTTCTTATTCTTCTTCGTATTCTTCTTGTTAGTCTTCTTCTTCTTCCATTTCTTTGTATCTCTTATCTTCTTCTTCTTCTTCTTCCTCTTCTTTTTCGATTTATTCTTCTTCTTCTTCTTTTTCTTTTTGTACTTCTTTTTCTTTTTCTTTTACTTCCACTTCTTCTTCATCTCCTTCTTCTTCTTCGTCTTCTTATTCTTCGTCTTCTTCTTCTTCTTCTTCTTCTTCCTCTTCTTAATCTTCTTCTTTTTTTTCTTATTCTTCTCATTCATCTTCTTTTTCTTCGTCTTCCTCTTCTTCTTCATCTTCTTCATCTTCTTGTTCGTTTTGTTCTTCGTCTTCTTCATCATCATCTTCTTCTTCTTCTACTTTGTATTCTTCTTCTTCTTCATCTTCTTCTTCTTCATCTTCTTCTTTTTCGACTTCTTATTCTTGTTCATCATCTTCTTCTTCTTCTTCTTCTTCTTCATGTTCTTCTACTTTGTCTTCTTTTTCTTTTTCTTCTTCTTCTTCATCTTCTTGCTCTTCTTCTTCCTCTCCATCTTTGCTTCTTATCTTGTTCTTCTACTTCTTCTCTGTTCTTCTTCATCTTCTTCCTATTCATCATCTTCTTTTCTTCTACTTCTTCTTATACTTCTTCTTTTTCTCCTTCTTCTTCTTTATACTTCTTCATCATCATTTTCTTCTTCTACTACTTCTACTTCTTCTATTTCATCTTTTTCATCATCATCATCATCTTCTTCTTCTTCTTCACTTTATTTTTTTTGTTCTTTTTATTTTCTTCTTCTTCTTTGACTTATTCATTTTCTTCTTCATCTCCTACTACTACTTCTTCTTCTTTTTCTCCTTCTCCCTTCTTCTTTGTCTCCTTCTTCTTCGTCTTCATCATCGCCTTCTCCTGCTTTGTCTTCTTTGCTTCTTCTTTTTCATTTCTTCTTTTTCGTCTTTTTCTTACACTTCTTGCACTTCTTTCCCTTCTTTTTCTTATTCAACTTCTTCTTCTTCTTCTTATTCTTATTCTTCTTCTTATACCTCTTTTTCTTCTTCCTCTTCATCTTCTTCTTCTTGTACATCTTGTACTCTTATTCTTCTTTTTCTTCATGATCATCATCATCATCTTCTTCTTTTTCTTATTCTACTTCTTCTTCTTCTTCAACTTCATCTTCTTCTTCTTCTTCTTCTTCTTCTTCTTTGACTTCTTCTACCCTTTCTTCACTTCTTCTTGTTCATCTTTTTCTTCTTCTTTCTTATCATCATCTACTTCTTCTTCTTCTTCTTCTTCTTTGTTTGCTTCTCTTTCTTCTTCTTCTTCTTCTTCTTCTTCTTCTTCTTCTTTTCTTCTTCTTCTTCTTTCTTCTTCTTCTTCTTCTTCTTCTTCTTCTTCTTTTTCTTCATCTTCTTCTTCTTCTTTTTCTTCTTCTTCTTCTTATTCTTCTTCTTCTTCTTCTTTGTTTTCTTCTTGTTCTTCTTAACCTTCTTTTTCTTTTTGTTCATCATCTTCTTCTTCTTCTTGTTCTTCTTCTTTATTACACTCTTATGTTTGATGAGTCAAGCATAAATGTTTATATCTCACATAGGCTTGCTCTAAATAAATTGTTAATAATTAATAAGTCAAACCATGAACTTTAAATGTCTAAAATAGTGGTCTTCAAGGCTCTTGGAGTCATGGCAAGCTTCAAGAAATTTAAAGACATGCACTAAAATTTTCGTACTTTATTTTCTTTTTATTTTCTTGAATTTGATATGTCAAAATTTTTAGATGCATAGTGCACTAGTAGTATTAATATTAAAAATTTTATAAAATTAATAATTACTGAATTTTGATTTTTGGGCCAAGCATTATTGATACAAAGTATAGAATTGGTATTTGATTTTTTAAATTATTTAAGAATTATTTTTTATGAATTTCTTTTTATAGTCATTTAAGAAACTTATAATAATACTATGATAATATAAAATTATTTTGGTATATTTATATAAAAAAGTTTGGCACAAAAACTCTTACAAAACACCTTAAAACAATGTTACTCTCGGGAATTTTCACTATAGCATTAGGCGGGTAGACCCAACCCGACCATTGGCCCGTCTAGGTCTTTAAAAATTAAAAAAATATATAATAATAAAAATTGTTGGATTGACCTGAAGGGGCACCCGTAGTCCAAAGGATTCAAAGCCGCAGGTAATGCTAAACGGAACAGAGCGAGATCAAGTCGACCCGAACCAAGTGATGAAATCTTGGTGAAGGATGGGGGGAGCCAACCCCAAAGGGGCTCGAGAGTCATAGGAACTGAATACCTTATAAAGCGTAACGGAAAAGTTATTTGGGCAATGTGGGATCCAATCTGATTGTCAATGAAGGCGGAAGGGCAAGCGAGATGGGACGGCTGAGATTAATCAACATAAAATAACAAGCTGGAGAAACGAACCTGGGCTAACCAGATATGCACCAGGACACATAATCTCTGCGATAACTATTTTAATTTGACTAGTTTTTTGACAAATTATTCTAATACATGCAGGACACCTTGTGCGCGATCAAAAGTCCAGTTCAAGGCCGCTTAGATTTAACGGCCGGGATAATCTCAAACTATAAGAAAGAGATTCAATCAAAAACGTCCATTTTTGGGCTCCGAATTTGGACAGTGGGTGCTTTCCGTCCGTTACCCAAATAGCTAGTTCATTTTAAGAGCCGTTGGGAGTGATTTTAGAGCTCAAATTTAAGCTCTATAAATAGGGAAGGATGAAGAACTTCTTATGGGTTAGAATTGCTAAGTTATCATAGCTTTCAAATCATGATTTCAAATGCATAAGGTGCTTCCAAATTCGAAAAGAGAAAGTGGCAAGAAAGATTCCCAAATTAGAGGTTTTGCTACAACTATTTTCAATTTCTTTTCCTCCCTTTTTTCGGTATTGAGTGTGCCTCATTCTTATTTTAAATTGTATTAAGTTTATACTTTGTTGCCAATTTTTTGTAATTGATTCTTTGGGGTAAGGGCATCCCAACATTGCGCAAAATCCTGGGGTTTGAATTGAGCCCGAAAAATCTCAAGTAGATTCAGGATTAGCCGTAGGTAAAATCTCAAGTAGGTTTAGGTGAACCGTACAAAAAACCTAGCTTGTAATTTGGTATTTTTAGTGTTGTTTTTCCCAACGCTATTGGGAGTGGATGTGGGCTCAATTTTGAGTCAAAGCACCTTAAAAAATCTTTGAGTTACATCTCTTCTTATTCGCATTTAAAAGATTTAATTTTAATTGAAACCGAAAAATCGAAAGAAAATTTTATTTACCATAATTCTCCCCTCTCGTGGGAATTTCTTAAGCACAAAGAACTTCATTCTTATTCATTTTTTCTTCTGCTTCTTCTTATTCTTCCATTCTTTCTTCTTCTTTTTCTCCTTCTTCTTCCTCTTCTTCTTCTTCTTCATCTTCTTCTTCTACTAATTCTTCTTCTTGTACTTCTTCTTCCTCTCATTTGTCTTGTTCTTTTTCTTATTCTTATTATTATATTATTATTATTATTCTCATTCTTCTTCTAATACTTGATCTTCTTCTTCCTCTTCTCTTCTTCTTCTTTGTCTTCTTCTTCTTCTTTTAAGCATTTTTGTTCTTCCACTTCTTTGTCTTCTTCTTCATCTTCTTCTATTTCTCCATTATCTTCTTCTCTTCATTTTCTTATTCTTCTTGTTCTTCTTCTTCTTTTTTGTCTTCTTCTTCTTCTTTTTCTTTCTTTTTCTGCTTCTTCTTCTTCTTTTTCGTCTTCTTCTCTTTCCTCTTCTCCATCTACCTCTTTTTCGTTTTCTTCTTCTTTGTCTTTTACTTCTTCTTTGTCTTCTTCATCCTCTTCTTCTTTGTCATCATCTTCTTCTTCTTCCTCCTCTTCTTCTCCGCCTTTATCTTCTTTTTCTTCTAGTTCGTCTTCTTCTTCTTCTTCTTCTTTTTCTTCTTCTTCTTCTTCCTCTTCTTCTTCTTCACCTTTTTCCTCTACTTTTTCTTCCATTCTTCTTCTTCCTCTTCTTCATCATCCACTTCTTCATCATCTTCTTCTTTGCCATCTTCTTCTTCTTCGTCTTCTTCTTCTTCTTCTTCTATGCCCTCTTCTTCTTCTTCTTTTTCTTCTTCATCTTCTTCATCTTCTTATTGGTCTTCTCCTTCTTCTTCTTTGCTTGTTCTTCTTTGTCTTCTTCTTCTTCTTCTTCTTCTTCTTCTTCTTCTTTGTCTTCTACTTGTTCTTTGTCATCTTCTTCTTCTTCTTCTTCTCCTCTTTATTCTTCTTCAACTTCTTATTCTTTTTCTACTTCTCCTTTATATTCTTCTTCTTCTTCCTCTTCTTTTTCTCCTTCTTCTTTTTCTTCTTCCTCATCTTCATTTTGTTTTCCTTCTTCATCTACTTTTTCTTCTTCTTCTTCTTCCCTTCTTCTTCTTCCTCTTCTTCGTCTTCCTCATTTTATCTTCTTCTTCATTTCCTCTAATTCTTCTTTGTCTTCTTCTTCTTCGTCTGTGCTTCTTGTCCTTCTTCTTCTTCTTCTTCTTCTTCTTCTTTTTCTCTCTACTTCTTTTGTCACCTTCTTCTTCATCTTCTTTGTCACCCTCTTCTACTTTGTCTTCTTTTTCTTATTCTTCTTGCTCTTCTCCTTCTCCTTCTTTTTATTACTCTTATTATTATTATTATTAATATTATTATTATTATTATTATTATTATTATTATTATTATTATTATTATTATTATTATTCCTACTCATATCTTCTTCTTATACTTCTTCTTCTTCTCCTCTTCTTTCTTTTCAACATCTTCTACTTCTTCTTCTTCCTTTTCATCATCATCATCATCTTCTTCTTCTTCTTATTTTTCTTCTTCTTATTATTCTTTTTCTTCTTCTTCAACTTCGTTTTCTTCTACTTCTTCTTCTTCTTCTTCTTCTTCTTCTTCTTCGTCTTCTTCTTCCTTTTTATCGTCTTCTTCTTGTTCATCTTCTTCTTCTTCTTTCTCAACATCATCTTCTTCATCTTCTTCGTCTTCTTCTTCTTTTTCATCATCTTCTTCTTCTTCTTCATTTTCTTCTCCTTCTTCTTTTTCTCCTTTTCATCTTCTTCTTTTTTTTCTTCTTCTTCTTCTTCTTTTTCTACTTCTTATTCTTCTACTACTACTTCTTCTTCTTCTTCATCTTCTTCTTCTTCTTTCTCGTCTTCTTCTTCTACTACTTCTATTTTGTCTTCTTCTTATTCTTCTTTATCTTCCCCTCAATCATCTTCTTCTTCTTCTTCCTCTTCTTCTTCTTCTTCTTCTTCTTCTACTTCTACTTCCTCTTCTTCTTCTTCTTATTCTTCTTCATCTCCTACTCTTTCTTCATCTTCTTCTTCTTCTTCTTCTTCTTCTACTTCTTCTGCTTGTTCATCTACTTCTCTTTTCTCTTCCTCATCTTCCTCTTCTTCTTCTTCTTCTATGTTGTCTTCTTTTTCTTCATCCTCTTCTACTTCTTTTTATTCTTTGTCTTCTTCTTTTTCTTCTTCTTCTTCTTCCCGTCTTCTTCTTCTTTTCTACTTCTTTGCCTACTTTTTCTTCTTCCTTGTCTTCTTTTTCTCTTTCATCTTCCACTTCTAAATCTTCTTTCCTTATTCTTCTTCTCCTTCTTCGTCTTCTTCTCCTTTTTCTTTTTCTTCTTCTTCTTCTTCTTCTTCTTCTTCTTCTTCATTTTCTTCTTATTCTTCTTAACCTCTTCTTTTTCTTTTTGTTCATATTGTTCTTCTTCTTCTCCTCTTCATCATCATCATCATCATCTTCTTCTTCTTCTTCCTCCTCCTCCTCTTCTTCTTTATCTTCTTCTTGTTGTTCTTGTTCTTTTTCTTCTTCTTGTACTTCTGCCTCTATTTCTTCTTCTTCCTCTTCTTCTTCTTTTTTGCCTTCTTCTTCTTCCACTTCTTCGTCTTTCTCTTCTTCATTTTCTTCTTCTTCTTCGACTTCTTCTTCTCGTCTTCGTCTTCTTCACCTTTTTTTGCATCTACTTCTTTTTCTTCTTATTCTTGTTCTTCTTCATCTTCTTCTTCTTCCACTTCTTCTTCTTCTTCTTCAATGACCTTTTCTTCTTCTTCTTCTTCTTCTTCCTCTTCCTTTTTCCTTCGTCATCTTCTACTTCTTCTTCTATTTCTTCTAAATCTTCTTCTTCTTCTGCTTCTTCGTCATCTTCTTATTCGTCTTCTTCTTTTTCATCGTCATCTTGCTCTTCTTTTTCGTTCTCTTCTTCTTCGATTTCTTCTTCTTTTTCTTCTTTTCCTTCATTTTGCTATTCTTCTTCCTCACTTTATTCTTCTTCATCTTCTCCTTCTTCTTCTTCATCTTCTTCTTCTTAATCATCTTCTTCTTCTTCTACTTCTTCTTCTTGTTCTTCTTCTTCTTCTTGTACTTCTTCTTCTTCTTCTTCTTCTTTTTCTTCTTCTTCTTTGTATTATTCTTCTTCTTCTTTATCTCCTTCTTTTTCTTCTACTTCTTTACCTTCAGCTTCTCTTTCTTCATCATCATCTTCCTCTTCTTCGTCTTCCTCTTCTTCATATTCTTCTTCTGCTTCTTCTTCTTCTTTTTATTACACTTTCTCTTCTTTTTTGTTTACTTCTTCTACTTCCTCTTGTTCTTCTTCTACTTCTTCTTCTTCAACTTCTTCCTCTTCTTCTTCTTCTTCTTCTTCTTCTCCTTTCTCTCTGTTTTCTTTTTCTTCTTCTTCTTCTTCTATTTCTTCTTCCTCCACTTCTTCTCCGTGTTCTTCCTCTTCTTCTTCTTCTTCTTTCGCTTTTACTTTGTGTTGTCCTTCTTAATCTTCTTCTTCTTCTTCTTCTTCTTCTTCTACTTCTACTTCGTGTTCTTCTACTTCTTCTTTTTCATCTTCTCCTTTTTCTATTCCTTCTTCCTCTTCTTCCTCTTCTTTGTCTTCTTCTTCGCCTTTTTGTTTTTGTTGTTGTTGTTCTTGTTCTTGTTCTTGTTCTTCTTCTTCTCCTTCTCCTTCTTCTTGTTAAACTTCTTATTATTCTTCTTCTTCATTGTCGTCGCCTTCATCTTCTTCTTCTACTTTTTCATCGACTTCTTCTTCTTCTTTTTCTTCATCTTCTGCTTCTTCCTTATCTTCTTCTTCTTCTTCTTCTTTCTGCTTTGTCTTCTTCTTATTCTACTTTTTCCTCTTCTTCTTCTTTTTCTTATTCTACTTCTCTTTCTTCTTTTTCTTCTAGTTCTTCTTCTCCTTCTTCTACTTCTTCTGCCCATCTTCTTCTTTTTCTACTTTTATTTTTCTTCTTCTTCTTATGTTTTTTATTATTTTTGTTCGTCTTCAGCTTTTTTTCATCTTCTTATTCTTCTTTTTCTTCTTCGTTTTCATCTTCTACTTCTTGTATTCCTTCTTCTTCATCATCTTCTTCTTCCTCTTCTTCTTCTACTTGTTTGACTACTTCTTCTTTTTCTTGTTCCTCTTCTTCTTCTTCTACTACTTTTTCTCCTTCTTTTTCTTCTTCTTCTCATTCTCGTACCTGTTATTTTTACACGTCAGAGTTTTCTTCTCCTTCATCTTCTCCTGCTTCTCCATCTTCTTCTTCTCATTCTTGTTCTTTTTCTTCTTCTTCTACTTCTTCTGCTTCTTTCTATTCTTCTTCCTCTTCTTTTTCTTCTTATTCCTACTCATCTTCTTCTTCTTCTACTTCTTCTTCGTCCTCTTCTTCTTCTTCTTCTCCTTCTTCTATTTCTTCTTCTTCTTCGTCTTTTCCCTTTATTCCTAGTTCTTCTTCTTCCACTTCCCCTTTTTCTTCTTCTTATTCATTTTTCTTCTTCTGCTTCTTCCTCTCCTTCTTCTATGTCTTCTTCATCTCGTTCTTCTTGATCATCTTCTTCTTTGCCTTTTCTTCTTCTTCTTCTTCTTCTTCTTCTTCGTCTTCTTCTTCCTCTTCTTCTTCTTCTTCTTCTAATTCTTCATTTTTTTTCTTTTTCCTTTTCTTAAAAATCTTCTTCTTCATTTTCTTCTTCTTTGTTTTTCATCTTTTTTTCTTCTCCTTCTTCTTCCTCCTCTTCTTCTTCTTCTTCTTCTTCTCTTCATCTTTTCTTCTTCTTCATCATCTTCTTCTTCTTTTTCTTCTTCTTCTTCTTCATCTTAATCTTCTTTTTCATCTTTGCCTTCTTCTCCTTTTTTTCTTCGTCGTATTCTTCTTCTTCTTCTCCTTCCTCTTCTTCTTATTCTTCTTTTTTTCTTCTTCTTTTTCTTCATCATCTTTTCTCCAACTTCTTTTTCTTTTCTCTTTCTTCCTTTTCTAATTCTTCCTTGTTTTCTTCATCATCTCCTTTTTCATCTTATTCCTCTTCTTCTTCTTCTTCTCCTTTTTCTTCAACTTCTTCTGCTTTTTCTTGATCATCTCCTTCTTCTTCTTCAACTTCATCTTCTTCATCTTCTTCTTCTTTTTCTTCTTCTTTTTCTTCTTCTTTTTCTTCTTGTTCCTTTTCTTCTTGTTCCTTTTCTTCTTATTCCTCTTCTTCTTGTTCTTCATCTTAGTCAACAGCATCATCATTGTCTTCTTCGTTTTCTTCTTCTTTGTCTTCATCTTCGTCTTCTTCCTCCTCTTCGTCTTCGTCTTCATCTTCTTTGTTGTCTTCTTCTTCCTCTTCTTCTTCTCCATCTTCTTCTTCTTTTCTTCTTCCTCTTCTTCTTCTACTTTCTCTTCTTCTTCGTCTTCTTCTTCTTCTTCTTTTCTTCCGATTTTTCTTCTTCTTCAGCTTTCTCTTCTTCTTCTTCTTCTTCGTGATCATCATCATCATCTTCTTCTTCTTCTTCCTCTTCTTTTTCTTTCTTTTCATTTGATTTTCTTCTTCTTTTTCTTTGTCTTCTTCTTCTTCTTCTTCTTCATCTTCGTTTTCTTCTTTTTCTACCTCTTCTTCTTCTTCTTCTTCATCATCTTGTTCTTCTTCTTCATCATCATCTTCTTCTTCTTCGTTGACTTCATCATTTTTGTCTTCTTCTTTGTCCTCTTCTTCGTCTTCTTCCCCTTCTCCTTATTCTTCTTCTTCTACTTTTTCGTCTTCTTCTCTTATTCTTCTTTTTCTTCATCGTCTTCTTCTTCTTCTCCACCTTTTTCTTTGTTGTTGTCTTCTTCTTCTTCATCTTGTTATTCTTCTTCTTTTTCTTCTTTTACTTCTTATTCTTCATCAACATCATCTTCTTCTTCTTCTTATACTTCTATTCTTCTTCTTCTTCTTCTTCTTCTTCTTCTGCTTTGTCTTTTTCTTCTTCTTCCACTTCCACTTCTTTCCTTCTTCATCTTCTTTTTCATCTTCTTCTTCTTTTACCTCTTTTCTTCTCTAACTTCCTCTTCTTCTTCTTCTTCTTCTACTTCTTCATCTTCTTCTTCTTCTTCTTTCTTCTTTTCTTCCTTTTCCTCTTCATGATTATCATCATCGCCTTCTTCTGCTTCTTCTTGTTTTTCTTCTTCCTTTGCCTTCTTCATCTTCTACTTCTTCTTCTTCTTCTTCTTTGTCTTATACTTCTTCTTCTTCTTCTTCTCCCTCTTCATCTTCTACTTCTTCTTCTACTTCATTTTCGTCGTCTTCTTCTTCTTCTTCCTCCACTTCTTCATTTTCTTCTATTTCATCTTTTTCTTCTTTCTCATCATCATCTTCTTCTTCATTGTCTTCTTCTTCTTCTTCTTCTTCTTCCTCTTCTTCCTCTTCTGCTTCTTCTTCTTCTTCATCATCATCATCATCTTCTTTTCTTCTCCTTCTTCATCTTCCTCTTCTTCTGCTTTGTCTTCTTGTTCTTTTTCTTCTGTCTTCTTCTTCTTCTTTGTCTTTTCCCTCTTCTTCTTCATCTTCTTTTTCTTCTTCTTCTTCTTCTTCCTCATCTTCTTCTTCTTCTCCTTCTTCTTTTCTGTTTTTTTCTTCTTCTTCGTCGTAGTTTTCTTCTTCTTCTTCTTCTTCTTCTTCTCTTTCTTCTTCTCCAACTTCTTATTCTTCTTCTTCTTCTTGTTCATCGTATTTTCTTCTGCATCTTCTTTTTCTTGTTCGTTGTGGCCTTCTTCGTTTTCTTCTTCTTCTTCTTCTTCCTCTTCTTCCTCTTCGTTGTCTTCATTTTATTGTCATCTTCTTCTTCCTCTTCTTCTTCTTCTTCTTCTTCTCTTCTTCTTCCTCTTCTTCTTCTTCATCTTCTTCGTCTTCTTAGTCTTCTTCTTCTTCTTCTTTTTCTTCTTCATCTTCCATTTATTCTTCTTCTTTATCTTCTTCCACTTCCTGTTCTTCTTCTTCTTCTTCTTCTTCTGCTTCTTCTTCCTCCAAATCTTCTTCTTCTTTTTCTTCTTCATCTTTTTCTTCTTCCTCTTTTTTTTTGGGTTTTCATATTCTTCTTCTTCTTCCTCTTCTTTGCCTTCTCCCTCATCTTCTACTTCTTATTCTTCTCCTTCTTCTTCCTATTCTTCTTCTTCTTCTCCTTCTCCTTCTTCTTCTGCTTCTTTTATTCCTTTTTCTTCTTCTTCTTAGTATTCTTCTTCTTCTTTTTCTTCTTATTGTTCTTCTTCTTCTACTTCTTCAACTTCTTTTTCTTCTTCTTCTTATTCTTCTTTTTCTTCTACTACCACTACTACATTTTATTATTATTCTTCTCCTTTCTATCTTTTACTTCTTCTTTTTCTTCTTCTTCTTCTTCTTCTTCTTCTCCTTCATCTTCTTGTTCTTCTTCTTTTTCTTCTTCTTCTTTTCTTCTTCTTCTTCTTCTTTTTGTTCTTCATCTTCTTATTCTTTTTCTTCTTGTTCTTCTTCATCTCTTCATCTTCTTCTTTCTCTTCTTCACATTTTTCTTCTCTTCTTATTCCATCTTCTTCTTCCTCTTACATTTCTTCTTCTTCTTCTTCTTCTTCCACTTCTTCTTCTTCTTCTTCTTCTTCTTCTTCTTCTTCTTCTTCTTTGTCTTTTTCTTCTTCTTGTTCTTCTTCTCCTTCTTCTTCTTCTTCTTCTTCTTCTTCTTCGTCTTCTTCATTGTCGTCATCGTCTTTGACGTCTACTTTTTTTTCCTCTTCTTCTTCTTCATTTTCTTCTTCTTCCTCTTCTTTGTCTTCATCTTCTTCAATGCCTTCTTCATGCTCCTCTTCCTCTTCTTATTCTTATTCTTCTACATTTTCTTCTTCATTATGATCTTCTTCTTCTTCTTCTTCTTCTTCTTCTTTATCTTTTTCTTCTTCTTCTTCCTCTTCCTCTTCTTCATCTTCTTCTTCTTCTTCTTTTTCCTCTTCTTCTTTGTTCTTCCACTTCTTTTTCTTCTTCTTCTTCTTCCCCTTCTTTTCCATGATCATCATTGTTTTCTTCTTCTTGTTGTTGTTTTTCTTCTTCCTTTGCCTTCTTCTTCATCATCTTTTTCTTCTTCTTCTTCGTTTCTTTTTCTTCTTATACTTCTTCTTCTTCTTCTTCTTCTTATTCTTCTTCTTCTTCTTTATCTTTTTCTCCCACTTCTTTTCCTTCTTCTTCTTTTTCTTCTTCTTCTTCTTCTTCTTCTTCTTCTACTTCTTATTCTTCTTCTTCTTCGTCGTCATCTTCTTATTCTTCCTCTTCGACTTTTCCTTATTTTCCTTCTCCTTCTTCCTCTTCTTCTTCTTCTTCCTCTTCTCATTCTTCTTCCTCTTCTTCTTCTTCTCCATCTTTTTCTTCTTCTTCTTACTCTTCTCCTTCTTGTTCTTTTTCTTTTTTTTCTTCTTTTTCTACTTCTTCTTCTTCTTCTTTTTCTTCTGCTTCTCCTTTGTCTCCTTAAACGTTTTCTTCTTCTTCTTCAGCTTATTCTTCGTCTTCGTCTTCATCTTCTTCTTCTTGTTCTTCTTCCTCCTCTTCACCTCCTTTTTTGCCTTTACTCCTTCATCTTCTTCCTATTTCTCTTCTTCTTCTTGTTCTTCTTCTTCTTCTTCTTTATCTTCTTCTTCTTCTTCTTCTTCTTTGTCTTCATTATCTAGTTCTTCTTTTTCTTTTTTGTTTTTTTTCTTCTTCTACTTCTTCCTCCTCCTCTTCTTCTTCTTTGTCACCTTCATCTTCTTCTTCTTCTCTCTCTTCTGCTTCTTCATTTTCTTCTTCTTCATTTTCTTAGTCATCTTCTTCTTCATTTTCTTATTCTTCGTCTTTTTTTCTTCTTCTTCTTCTTCTTCTTCTTCTTTTCCTTCCTCCTTTTCTTCTTCTTCTTCTCCTCCTCCTCCTTCTACTCTTTCTTCTTCTTTTTCATCTTCTCCTAGATCATCTTATTTTTATTGTTTTAATTTTTCTTCTTCTTCTTCTTTATTTAGTCTTAATCTTATTCTACTTCTTCTTCTTCTTCTTCTTCTTCTTCTTATTCTTCTACTTTTTCCTCTACTTCTTGTTCTTATTATTATTATTATTATTATTATTATTTTTATTATTATTCTACTTCTTCTTCTTCTTGTTCATCTTCTTCTTCAGCATCATTGTGATCATCATCTTCTTCTTCTCCTCCTTATTTGTCATCTTCTTCTTCTTCTTCTTCTTTGTCTTCTTCTTCTTGTTCTTTTTCTTCTTCTTCTTCTTCGTCTTCTCCTTTTACTTCGTCAATTTCTTCTTCTTCTTGTTCTTCTTCTTCTTCTTCTTCTTCTCCTTCTTCTTCTTCTTTTCTTCTTCTTCTTCTT